>VBSM01002608.1:1298355-1333409 GCA_008086735.1 Cheirogaleus medius
TGCTTTATAGTACAGCTTGAAGTCAGGAAGACTGATGCCTCCCAGATTGTTCTTAAGCCTCTACCTTTTAAATAAGTATAACTCACCCTGGCTTCAATTAAATATCTCCATTTAAACATCTCTTATTATTTATTATCAATCAGGTCAAAATGTGTTAGTAAGAATGGTCAATTCTGGGATGAATATCTAGGGATATTTCCCATAATAAGCAATAAAATAACCTTTAAATTTTTTTTTACTTCAACATATTACAGGGGTACAATTGTTTAGGATACGCATATTGTCTTTGCCCTACCCGAGTCAGAGTTTCAAGTGTGTCTATCCCCCAGATGATGCACACTGTACCCATTAGGTGTGAAAATACCCATCCCCTCCTCCCCCTCCCATCTGCTCAACACCCGATGAATGCTATTACTATATGTGCTCTTAAGTGTTAATTAGTTAATAACAATTTGATAATGAGTACATGTGGTACTTGTTTTTCCATCTTGTGATACTTCCCTTAGTAGAATGGGCTCCAGTTCTATCCAGGATAATACAAAAGAGGTGCTAGATCACCATTGTTTTTTGTGGCTGAGTAGAACTCCATGGTATACGTATACCACATTTTATTAATCCACTCATGTACTGATGGGCACTTGGATTGTTTCCATGTCTTTGCAGTTGTGAATTGTGCTGCTACAAACATTCGGGGGCAGACACCTTTTTTATAGAATATCTTTTTTTCCTTTGGGTAGATGCCCAGTAATGGGATTGCTGGGTCAAATGGTAGTTCTACCTGTAGCTCTTTGAGGTATCTCCATATTACTTTCCACAGAGGTTGTACTAGTTTGCAATTCCACCAGCAGTGTATGAATGTTCGTTGTAAAATTGAAACTCTGTGGCCATTAATAGGTAACTCTCCCTTTTCCCCCTCCATCTAGCCCCTGGCATCCATTATTCTACTTTCTGTACCTGTAATTTTTGAATACTCTAAGTACTTCATATAAGTGGAATCATTACAGTATTTGTCTTTTGAGTGGCTTATTTCACTCAGCATAATGTCCTTATTGGAACCCTGTGCACTGTTGGTAGGAATATAAAATTGTATAGCCACTGTGGAAAACACTATGGCAACTCCTCAAAAAATTATGAATAGAAATACTGTAAAATCCAGCAATTTGACTTCTCAGTATATACCCAGAAGACTTAAAAACAGAGTCTTGAAGAATATCATACACCCACATTCATAGCTGTAGTATCCACAATAGCTAAATTGTGAAAGCAATCCAAGTGTCTGATGAATAAAAGGATAAGTAAAATGTGTTATATACATATAATGGAATATTATTCAGCCTTAAAAAGGAAGGCCATTCTGAATCTGCTATAATATGAATAAAACTTGGGCTAGTAGTTTCTTTTAGATAGTTTTTTGTATGCATAGTTTTTAATTCCTAGATATTTGATGAACAAAGAATGATGGAAGTAGTTAGAAATTTGAAAATGTTTTGTAGTAGTTTCATTATAATGGTATTTTTTTTAATCTCACAGCAATAAAACCCACCCACTGGATTAACTAAATTGTCTTAAATTATCCACAGTTTAATGGTCATTGCTTTCACTTTTCCTTTCTTCTCTTCCTTTTTAACATGTCCCATTTCAGAAAGTATTTGGGGTAGTTTAGAATAATCCACAAAAATCAAGTGCATAAAGACTAAATTACAGTCAGTTGTCTGTGGAAATATAAATTAGAATAGAAAATCAAGAATGCCAATAGACTACAGAATGCTAGAAATTTGCTAAACTTGAGTAATATATTTAGCTCTGAGATTTGTAGTGGTTTAAGGAAAATGCTGATAATTCATATAAATTTTACTGTTCATGAGAAAACATACTATTTCCTCAAGGAAAGTCATTTTTTCCAGGCATTTAATGTTGACAGAAATTTTTCAAGTGGAATTTTTAGAGAAGCCATCAAGCAATACTATAGACAGAAAATGTTGAAACAAACATCATGGCAGATTTTAGATATTAGAGCTAATATTTCACTTCAGAAAAAGTAACTGCTATGAATGATCTTTGTAGAGAAATATATTTTCATTTTTCTGTATTCAAATTTCCTAGTCATTACTTTTTTGAAATATATAGAAATTTGTCTCAGGGAGTTCTAATTACAATTGTCTTTAATTGTTGATTTTGTATTTGTACAGATTGTTTTTATTTTTTGGTAGCCAGGAAAACATCATCTATATTTTTCAACTCTGTGGCTGAAATGTATAGTATTTTCAGGGCCAATTTGGCACATACATTTCTATTTTTGCAAAACCAAAGGCTAAAATTGTCAAACATTTTTAGAAATGCTAAAATTTCTGAAAAAATATTTGTTTATTATTAACTCACAGATAATCTTCGGTCATGGTAACATATCACCAAACTGGATTTGAATTTTCTCTCTAAAATAAATGAAACCATCTATTGTTGGAATATTTGAAAACTCTTTACCTAATGGAGAAATTTATATGTATACTAATCTGCAGATCTCATTATTTTGGTCATATGTCTTTCTGAAACCTGAAATGCAATATAGTTTTTAAAAATGAGTTCTTTTTATTCTACACCAATCTACTTCACTAATCTTCTAATAAATCTGGCAGTATTGTCATCCTGCCTGCCTTCCGTTACATACACATGGAGGTTAAACTCATCCTTGAAATCCTATAAACCATTGCCATAACCAACTGCTGCATTCTGTACATCTTCCAAGTGTATTTCTGCTCCAGTCACATTTCAAAAGCTTTCTGCAAATAATGAGTTTGAGGCAAGATAAAATCAACATCTTTTTTAAGGACTTTCAGTCTCAGTCATCCTATCTCCCTCATGAATCCCGTCTTCAAGGATGGTTAGAGAAGTACACCAGTGACGATTAATGACACAAAGCCCTGTGACAAGCTGCAGAGAGAAAGATGCAAGAGAATTCTTAATAATTAAAATAATGACCTGCATAATGTCATATTCCTTTCACAAATATTTAATGAGGGCCTACTAGGCACTAGAGACTATTCTAGGTCATAGGCATTTAACTAAATCCTAAAAACTTCAAATTCACAAATCAGAAGTGAAGGTAAAACATCACTAGCATCATGAAACTATACACTAAGCAGAGAAATCTACACATTTTCATATGGATGGATGTTGGAAAGTATATTTAAATAAGACCGTATATCTTACACAATCACAAAACTGTCCTAATGGAAAATATAAAAGTGACACAAAACCTTCAACAATCTGCTTATCTTCTGGAAGTCTATTCCTCATAAGCTAAACAAGTGACCATTTCTTACCTGGTCTTACTGACATTTTAATGACATTTTAATACCTTTAAGGGCAAAGGAAGTGATTATAGGAACTAATATTTTTGGTCTAATTTGGACCAGCAAGGAGAATTGGGTTTAGAAAGTACACCTGACAGGAGAGTTTGGAAAAACTGACCGTGTCATTTTAGAATTAGGAGTATCTTGGGAGGGATATTCATTAGACAGGTACTCTAAATCTTAAGAGGGAAGACTTAAAAAATTTCAGGTATAAAAGACTCAGAAGAAAGCTCAGAAAGGTAGCAAAGTGCTAATCGTATAACTCTGACAATGTAAATCTCAAATTATTTTAATGAGGAAGAAAAGAAGACTGATAATGGAAAAAATGACATAACTATGGAGAAACTTTTATTATGTGTTTAGATTATAAAAATGCATGCACAGATGATGAAAAGGAAGATGTAAAACCTAAAGGAAGACAAATAAGTCTAAATATAGAAATGTAGCATGGACCAGTAAGAATAGTGCAGGAAGGTCAATATCCAAAATGAGCTGAGATTTGCAAAACTTGCTACTGACTGTTAAGTTTGACTTCAACTAGAAATGAGTAGGGCTATTTTGGGTGTAAAGCCAAACTGTTCTGGTTGATACATTTTGCCATTGCTCTCTTATATTCTGGCCTTCCTTTTTCTATTAAACAGAAACATTACCTAATATTAAAATAAAATTAATTTTAGCCTCCAGTATTTCTCTACACCTTTTTTTGTAGTTCATCTATAAGATTCATAATTTTTAAAAAAATAATGTTCTAATCTTTGTATGCTGGAAGTGGAAGGACCCAAGTAAAAGATGTCAAAATGAATGTATTAAGAGGCTACAAGCTCAGAGAGAGAAGATAAAAACAGGACCTCTGGATACATATCTTTAAATGAAGGGCAAAGGTTGTACTCACAAGAGGGTTTTTGTCTGCCTTCTGGAAATATTTCTTTAAGTAGCTGTGATAGAAGTATTATTAAGATATTCCATGAGAGTGAAAACTAAGAGCAGAAATCAAAGATAAGCTTTGTTATCATGTTGCGAGAGGCCCACATGGAAAGGAACGGTGGGTGGCTTTCTAGAGCTGAGAGTAGCTCCCATCCAACATCCCATAAGAAATAGGGACCTCAGTCTTATAACTGCAAGGAGACAAATTCTTCCACAAACTCAAAGGAACTTGGAAGTGGATCTTTCAACAGATAGGCCTCTAGATGAGAATACAGCCTAGCTAACACCTAATCAATGCAGCTTTTTGGGACCCTGAGCAGGGGACCCAGCTAAGGTATGCCCAGATCCCTGACCCACACAGATTGTGAGATATTAAATGTGGGTAGTTTTAAGCCACCAAGTTTGTAGTAATTTGTTACATAACAATTGAAGACTAATATAGGAGGAAAGGAGATCACAGTAGCAACACAGGGCAGTGAGAGAAGGAGCCAGTTCGCTTAAGATTTGTAAGTCATAGTGGGTTCTTTAGCTTTTACTGTGAGTACTGTGGGAAACCAGTGCATAGCGTTAAGTGTGGGTGTGTGACACAGTCTGATTTATGTCAAAAGGATCACTGGCAGCTATCTGAAGAAAGGTAGAAGCAGATAGACTAATTAAGGGGCTATTTTACAAATCAAAGAAAGAGCAGTGGCTTGAACAAGGAAGTAGAAGTAGTGAGAAAAGTGGTTAGGTTTTGAAAGTATTTTGAAAGAGGAGGCTACAGCTGTGGTTCCCAACCCCTGGGCCATGGAACTGGTCCCTGGCCTGTTAGGAACTGGGCTGCACAGTAGGAGGTGATTGGTGGGCAAGCAAGCGAAGAAGCTTCACCTGTATTTATAGCCACTCCTCATTATTCACATCACTGCATAAGCTCTGCCTCCTGTCAAATCAGCAGCAGCATTAGATTCTCATACGAGCCCGAACTCTACTGTAAACTGCACACGTGAGGGGTCTAGGTTGTGCACTCTTTTCGAGAATCTAATGCCTGATTATCTGAGGTGAAGCTGAAAGCAGTGATGCTAGTGCTGGGGAGCAACTGCAAATACAGATTAGCAGAGAGGTTTGACTGCACAATAAATGTAATGTGCTTGAATCATCCTGAAACCATACACCCCCACCCTGGTCTGTGGAAAAATCGTCTTCAGTGAAACCAATTCCTGGTGCCAAAAAGGCTGGGACCACTGCTATAGAGCACTGCAACTTATTCTTCCTTATATTAATATTTTCCCAAGAAGATACAGTTCATGAAATACTCAGATTATAAAAAGAAAACAATGTGCTAGAATAGTGCTAAGTTGTTTTTGATTAATGAGAAATGTGATGGACTTACTGTCTGGCAACTAAAATACTGGAGTAGAGAGGCAGAAATTTAGAAGATTAAACCACAGTCTGAACATAGGGAACTCAGAATTCTACTCCTGTTTCTCCACATAAATGCTTGTGCTTAATTTTATGAAGACTCACTCATCTTCTTTGTAAAATGAGGGTAATTTGTAAAATGAGGACTGGTGGCCTCTTAGCGATATCTATCTCTATATGTGTTTTATTTATTATATATTTGCTATCTTAGTTTAAAAATTTGGAGATTCCACATAAAAATTGAACTGCTGGAGTATAAGAAGAAGAAGAAAGAAGAAGAAAAAGAAGGGAGAAAGAAGGAGGAGGAGACAAAGAAGAAAGATGATTTCACTTCACTGGGCTCATGATGACAATTAGCTGGGGCTCAGAAGTGACTAACTCCTTTGATGCAGGGCACGTGCTCTCGAGTTCCCCACAATGTTCACCATTCCCTATTGGATATTTGTTGGTTTGTTCATCCACTTTTCTTTCCTGTATACATGTATGCAAGATAGAGTTCATTGAACAAACTATTTAATATAGGTGGGTATGACAAAAACAAGAAAGAACTATATAAATAGTACATTTCTACTGCCCTTTAGTAGAAAAGTAACATTCATATTTGTACATGGGCAAGGAAAGCGATGCAAGGTTTCCAAGCTGTGCTCCAACAGGGAATTATTCTTTTGTATCCTGACAGGCAGTCATTTGTGACGTAATGAAAGC
The DNA here is from genome assembly GCA_008086735.1 of Cheirogaleus medius. Lineage (NCBI taxonomy): Eukaryota > Metazoa > Chordata > Mammalia > Primates > Cheirogaleidae > Cheirogaleus > Cheirogaleus medius. The sequence goes on from VBSM01002608.1 coordinate 1,304,733, forward strand.
ATGCCTTCACCACCTGTCCCTTAACTGGCCAGTGTAGTTTCAACATAGAACAAACAACATGTATGTCAATAAGTCAGCTAATGACTAATTCAAAAACCCTACTATTACTAGAAGTGAATCTTAAAATGCCGCCAAGGCTATTTGGTTATGTGTACTTTATTGATTAGATTTTAATTATTAATCTTGGTTATAATTTTTTTAAAGCACAGATTGGAAATTTCTGTCCTTTAAATATCTAATTTACCAAAATATTTTGTGTGTGAAACAGAATTTTTCTTTTTGTTCAAACTTTCAAAATGTACATAGTTCCTAAAGCAGACAAATTATCAAACCTCTAATGGAAATTAATTTTGTATTCAGTATGCTAAATTATGGCAGCTAGGTGAGCTTCCATGTTGTAGTTTGAATGAATGCCTGATATTCTTGTCTGATTTATGGCATAGTATATAAACTATAAATATATTACATGTTTTTCAATAATCAGAAACTTGTTATAGCTCTTAAAAAAAGAAACTCAGAATATCTTTTTAACCTAAAATACAATTAGATAATATAATAGTTTCCAAATGATTTACAATTAGCTTTTCTTTCAAAGAATAGTAAATGAAACTTAACTAGTATAAGATATTCATTTTTGAAAAGCTTCCTTCAAGAAAGAAATCAATATTGTCAATAATAGAAAATGTCACAAATGTCCACATCAGCTAAAAATAAAACTATCTAAAAGGAAAAAGTCAAAGAAAAATAAAATAATAAATCTCTCATTTTTAGGTTGCGATATTGGAGGACTAATTGCTTATATATTGAATATCCTGTCCAGGCAAATTGAAAATGAACTGAAATTATCATGCTTGGATATTGCCTGTGTCACACATTCAACCATTCGAATTTCAGACATAATGATTTCAGCAACTATCTTGCTAAATACATTGCCCTCACATTCTTTATGTATATTCTATTTCCAGTCCTTTGCCCTGAATGGCTTGCTGAAACTGTTTTTAGCCTTGTACTATTGGTGGCCACTCAACTACTAATAATTCCTAAGACTATGTAATAAAGAGAAAGGAGGAAAGATCAAGGATACAGCATGTCAGCTTCCACTCCATACCATGTCATTGGGGCTCATGATGTGACTTTTAAATAATAATTTTAAAATTAATTTAATTGTTTAAAAATATTTTAAAATTAGTAATTTAATTATAAATTTAACTGATTTAATTATTTTATTATTTTCACAACATGAAGGCATGATGATGATTTTATGATCCTTGGGAATTAGCATCTTTAATTTAAAAAAATTTTAAGTTGTCAGAAAGTTTCAAATGCATCAATTTGTTGCGTATTAATCCTGATCTAACAAACAATGGCATATAGAGTGATATGTTATATTTTGAAAGGTATCTTCTCCTTTAATTCACATTTAAAATTTTCAGAACTAAGAATGCAACTGGAACTAAAGTCAGCCTTCTCCATGAGGAATGGACATGCCTAAAATCTTAATTGTAGTACTATAACTATCCAACATGGATTGTAAATAAATCTATGTGTATGGCGCTAGCAGCTGCATATTTAAAATGAATCTAATTTACAAGATTGGAAATATCTCTGTGTCTCATTGACTTATAACTATTTTGATTTGAAAAGTAACAACAGCTTGAAGAATCGGAAAATAGCAGATAAAGACATACTGCCAGTCGATAGATAATTTCATGTAATTCATGTAATGAAATCTCAAACTCATGATTTTCTATCTTACTAAGACTGTGAATTCAAAACCTATAGCATACATTTTAGCAACACACAGCTCTTTTCCACTTACTAGATTTTAGAATTTAAAAACCTAATAGCTGGGAATAGAAAAACATATTTGATTACATCTTTCTATGGTCAATATAAATTTGTATTTGACAATCATTTAATAGCATGCAGATTAATTTTTATTTTCAATTTTTAATTTACATATTTATCTGGAAAATCCCAGAGACCCATGATTTAAGATTTTCTGTAAAAATATCTCACAAAAGCTAATATCCTCAGCTTTACTGCTTTGGAAACACCAGAGAAAAAGTAGCTGTTTCTTGCTCTGAAATAATGCTGCTACTTAAACCTGGATTTACTTAAAGAATGAAGAAAGCAGGTAGGAAATTAAAGAAGCAAACCAAAAATATTGATTCTAGAAAATATTTTTCACTTTAAAATCCATTAGGCTAATAGGTTTCCTTCAGGCAAACTATTTCTAAATTTCATTGAATCTTTGCTATGATCATCCCATTTCCTGCAACCCTAGACCACTTTGGAGTGGTGTTCTTAATTGTTCTTCTGTTTATGCTGTTACTTCACAATGGTGTTATTCTGGTAACTCCATATTTTCTTAGAACTGTTATTTCAGGCTTTATGAATTTCAAGGGCTATAATGCTTTAGCAAGACAATAATTTTATAAGTTCCAAAGATGTTGGGTAACACCAGCCTTCAAAAATTTCTCAGGCATGCACAGTAGTTTATTTTTTAATGAAGAATAAAATAAACCCATGCACAGCCAAGTGTAAGATATTGGAAATAACCATTTCTGAAGTACATCAGTGAAATTTAAAAGGTCACATAACTTCTTATAGCATTAATATTTGACATTTGAATTATTTTCCAGTTTAGCAAGCTGGATAAAGTGTATTCTAGCTTCTTCAGATGAACTGAAACAACTAAAAATACTAAAACTTTTTCTTTACTTCAATCAAGACAAGTTACTTAAATCAACTGGTATGCAAGGCCAGAGAAAGCATTGTAGCACCTAAAAGAGGAACTCTTGACAATTATTTTTAATATTTGAACAAAATGATAATCATATTCTTTAGAAATAAGTACAGAAAAAAACCCCAAAAGTTTTAAAAATGAATTCCTTCAGGTAGTGTTCAACACAAGTTAGTATCATCATCATCACCATCATCATCATCTTATTCTTCTTCTTCATCAGTCATCATTGTGAATATTTGGCAGCTGATAACAAGCAAAACATCAGTTCCTTTCTTCCAGGTCACTGCTCATATCTCTCTTCACAGTTTTCCTCTCTCTTGAGGAAAATGGGCTTTGGGGTCAGAAAGCCTTCCTAGATTTGAACTATGTTTCTGCTACTTATTAGCAATATAAACTTGGGCATGCTATTTAACCCTGGTGAATATATTTCTGTTCTATAAAATGAGGCCAATAATTTCTACATCACAAGCTGAGATAACAATGTAGTCTCTGATACAGAGTAAGTGCTTCTTTTATATGTGTTTGTATTCTCCCTTCTCTTTGAAACAAGTATTAAATTCAAATGTTTTTCTGTGCATCCACTCTGTGGGAGGAGAGTACTAGTAGTAACGCAAAATCCATTCTTCACTTTGTTCTTAGTTACAGAATCTCTGAATGTTAACTGGGAAAATTGCTTCCCTAGATATACTCAGTTTCTCAGGTGTCCTTGCAGATGAGTGTGGCCATATTAATTCTGACCAATATAAAATGGAAGTATAATGTTCAACTTCCGGAAAGTATGCTAGATAGGTAGTTTGGCCTACTCCTTCTCTTTCCTGATTCTTGCTGACTACAATGTGGATGTAATACCTGGAGCAAGAGCTGCCATTTTGAATTATGTAAAAGAGAGGCAAACTCTAGAAATAGGTCAGTTAGAAAACCACACAGGAAAAGCCTGTGTGGTTTTAATGACACATAGTGCAAATGTAAGTATGTTGTCTGACGCTGGCATCTTAGACTGTCAAATTATCTACATAAAATCTAATGCATGTAAGCCACTCTTAATTTTATATTTCTGTCCCAAGTAGTAAAACCTAATCCTAACTAACACCTGCCCCAAATTATCTTTGGTAACATAAACGGCATTGAAATACTATTCACATATTTTTCTGGTTTGTTTTTTTATAGCACTTCTGCTAGGATCTCTTTTTAGATAAGGTTCTCAGAAATATATGAATTATATTTACAGTGCGTGCACATGCACACACACACAAATTTTGTACAAGCCAGAGAACTAGATAGGGCATGAAGTTATAAATAATGACATTTAAAGACAAGAATTTACCCCCTTTAACTGAGCTTTAGGTTCTGTACATTCCACACAGCAGGACTGGAAAAACTAATTAAGTGTTTGATCATTTGTTCTGATTACTATTGCTGTATAACACAACATCTAAACCGTAGTGACTTAAAACAACCCTTCTATTACGCTAAAAATTCTGTGGATCCAGAATTTGGACAGGGCACAGAGGAAATTGCTAGACTCTGCCCTGTAGTGACTGAGCAGAGCTGAAAGTTGGGGTAACTCAAGAATCAGGGGATGGAATTATCTGACGATCTGCTTCTTGCAGATCTGCTGCTGGCTTATAAGAAGTTGAAGTCTAGCATTGATGATTGGTGCTCTTACATATGACTTCTTGATATGATTTGGCTTCCTCAAAGCATGGTGGCCTTAAATGATTCAAGCAACTTAGAGAGTGGCACAAGGCTCCAAGCACAAGTGTTTCAACAATGTAGATATTGCATCACCCTTTATAACCCATTCCTCACTTCTGTGGTAATTAATCTGTCTATTGCAGCAGTTCCAGGGGTAGAAATGTCAAAGAATTGTGGGGAGGGATGCTTTCAAATAGCTGCACATTTGTATAGTGGAGGAAAAGTAAGCACCTCCAAGTTTTGTCATGGCTAGACCTGCTGTTGCCCAAAGAACCAGTAAGTGACAGAGTCAAGAATTAATGAAACATATTAGGTAAATTCTTGAATATTGATGTGGCCCTTCCCGCTTAATTGTATTAATATAAAAAGCAGAAAACCCAGAGCTCTGAGTAACTTTGAACTGGCATATGATGATTATCCTACACAGGTTGCATTGGCCCCCGAAATTTGAACGATACTTTGTGTAGGACTAGCGTCTAGGTAACTAGTAACTAGGTAAGTGCGGGGGAGCTGCTTCTACTCCTATCATTATCTAGTCATTTCCTTTGCATTGGTTGTTGGTCTGTATTAAACCCAAATGAAAGCAACCTTATGTCTTAATCTCCATTCTAATCTATGTTCCAGTCTTCAAACTTTATTATCTAGCGACTTAGCCTAGTTTGGAATAACAAGAACCTTTTATGCTTGGAAGTATAAAAACTATTTTGATAGCAGTGACGTTATTGATATATAAAGCTCAGTAACTTTTCTAATTATAACCAGACAGAAAGAAGTGTCATGGCATTTTTGCTTATCAGGTCACAGATAATTTCTCATTCTAAGGATTTGTAGACTGATAGATTAATATTGGAAAAAGAATACAATTTGCTGAAATTCTGTCTCAGTTTGCTGGTCTTATAATGGAGAGAACATTCTAAATAATGTGGGGAGATTTGGTGAGAATTAAAAATCATGGGTGTGAACAGCTCCTGGCATGGAGCAGGCACTCAGTAACTGCTGGCTTCATTCATTACAGATAATGAACCAATAACAAGAGCCAGAAGTGATGTCTCCCTCACATTCCTAATCTACTTTATTTCCTTCCTGCTCCACATCAGAGTACAAATTATTTTTCCTTGCAGGAATTACTTGTGATAATTTCTAATTACTAAGGGTGGTGATAGAACTAGGGAATAAAGACATTCAGCTTCTGATGTACAAATTCCATGTACTGATAATCTAGCATTATGCTGTTATCGGGAGAAACATTTCTCAATTTTAAAACACCTAGAAAAACTATATGACAGTGGTAAGAAGCTCAAAATTATAGCAGAGGTACAGACTTAATGATTTTAAATCTTATCTAATCAACAGATATCCACATAGATTACCTCCATAGATCATTATGTGTCATTTGCCATTTTTGCATTTGTAGTACAATATATTTATTAACAGTATTGATGAAAATAGAACAACTCTCCTTGATGTTAGAGACCTTGGCAAATGTAAAGTATTTAAAAAATGAATAGATTGCCTTATAAATATGAGCTCACTGGCTAAACCCAGTGATGGGACAGTAATGGTGTGGCACCAGTAAGACTGATGAATGGCCAAGAGTTGTGTGTTAGAGTGTGTGAATGTTAAAATAAACATCATATAAGTTTGTTCGTCTCTTTTGAAAATTTTCTGAAGTATGTGTTTGTCTCTACTTTCTCCAGTGAGAAAGGTAAACTAAGTGAGCTTCAAATGTTTTGCATATAGTAATTTTGAGGCCTTGGGTTGGGGTTTTTATTCTGTCAGTTGTGAAGTCATCTAATTTCTGGGTCCCAGCATTCATGGATGACTGAGATGTAGAAAATGATCCAGCTCAGATGGTGCCCAGTGAAAAATTTTAATAAATTAATTTTTTTTATTTCAGCATATCATGGGGGTACAAATATTACGGTTACATATATTGCCCATGCCCCCCTCCCCCCTCGAGGCAGAGCCTCAAGCATGATCATCCCCCAAATGTTGCACATCTCATTTTAAAATATGTTTTTTTAAGTGATGCTATAGTTTGGATGTTTGTCTCCTCCAAATCTCATGTTGAAATTTAGTCCCTAATGTTGGAGGTGGGGCATTTGGGTCATGGGTATATATTCCTCATGAGTAGATTAATGCCTTCTCTCAGGGGTCAGTGAGTTCTCTATTAATTCCCTTGAGAGCTGGTTGTTAAAAAGAGTCTGACACCTGCTTCCCCTCTCTCTTGCTTCCTCTCTTTCCATATGATCTCTGCACATGCGGATTCCTCTTTATCTTTTGTCCTGAGTAGAAGCAGCCTGAGACTTTCATCAGATGCCTGATCTTCCAATCGGCAGAATCATGAGCCAAAGAAACCTTTTTTCTTTATAAGTTATCCAGTCTCAGATACTCCTTTATAGCAACACAAAACAGGCTAAAACAAGTGATATACACATGAGTGATGTAACTAGAGAATAGTTCAAAGCAATTTGTTCATATTCACTTTTTTGACTTTTTAAATTGAAATTTTTATTGAAATAATTATAGATTCACATGCAGTTTTAGAAAATAATTCAGAGAGATACCCTGTATGCTTTACTCAGTTTTTTCAAATAGTAATATCTTACAAAACTGTAATACAATGCCACAACCTAGTTATTGACATTGATAAAATTCAGGTGTCTTATTCAGATTTTCTCAGTTTTGCTTCTACTCATTTGAGTGTGTGTGTATTTAGTTCTATACATTTTATCACATGCATAGGTTTGTGTGTCCTCAACTACAGGCAAGATACAGAGTAGTTTCCTCATAACAAGAATCCCTCATGGTTCCCTTTTATAACTGCATTCATCTACGTTCTACTCTTCCCTATCCCTAACCCTGGCAGTAATCACTAATCTCTTCCATTTCTAAAATTTCATCAAAAATGTTATATAAATGGAACCATGCAGTATGTAACTTTTGGAGATTGGCTTTTTAAAAATTCAATATAATACTCCGGCAATACATACAGGTTGTTGTGTGTATGAACAGTTTATTCCTTTTTATTACTGAGTAGTATTCATAATATGGATGTACCATAGTTTGTTTAACCATTCACCCATCGAATGACATCTGAGTTGGTTCTAGTTTTTGGCTATTAAAAATTAAGCTTTTATAAAAAATCATGTATAGGTTTCTCTGTGAACGTAAGTTTTCATTTCTCTGGGATATATACTCAGGAGCTCAATTGCTGAGAGGTTTGGTAGCTGGGTATTTATATTTTTAGGAAAATGCCAAATTGCTTTCTAGAATAGGTATGCCATTTTGCATACCCAATATCAAGGTATGAGTAATTTAGTTTTTCTACATCCATACCACAATTTGGTATTGTCACTATTTTTTTAACCCTTCAGGTAAGTATTAATATAAAGTTATATTTCCTTGTCATTTTATTTTCCTGATGAGTAATAATGTTGAATATCCTTTCATATGTTTACTTGCCATCTGTCTATCCTCTTTGGTGGAAATGTCTGTTGATGTCTTTTGCCCATTTTCTACTGAATTGTTTGTTTACTATAGAATTTTATGACGTGTGTGTGTATAGACACACAATTTATACATATATAAATTCTCTTTTCCTAGATATCATTCTTTGTTGGATATGATGTTTGCGTATATTTTCTTCAGCTCTTTACCTTGTCTTTCCATCCATTTGACAGAATCTTTTGCAGATAAAAGTTTTCAATTTTGATGAGGTTACATTTTTCTTGTATGAATTATGGTGTCAAGTCAGAACTCTTTTCCTTGCTCTAGAACCTCCAAATTTTCTACACTTTTTTTCTTAAAAGTTTTATAGTTTCATGTTTTACATTAAAGTCTATGATCCATTTGTGTATGAGTTGTAAGGTTGAGATTGAGTTTCATTATTTTGCTGATTTATGATCAATTGCTTAGCACATTTGCAACATTTGTTGAAAATTGCCTCTTTTCTTCATTAACTTCCTTTTATCTCTTTTTCAAAAATCAATTGAGCATATTTTTGTGTGTCTTTCTGGGTTCTTTATTCTGTTCCATTAATCTATATGTGTATTCCTCAATCAATATCACACTATCTTGATTACTGTAACTATATAGTAAGACTTAATATTGATTGTGTGATTAATCCCACTTTATTCTTCTGTGTCAAAATTTTCTTAGTTATTATAGGGCCTTAACCTTTCCATATCAATTTTAGAATCAGGTTACTGAGTCCTAAAAGCTTTGCCAGCCTGGGAAGTCTCTTTGTCTCCATAAGTCTGAGACGGTCCATCCCCATATCAGCTTTTACATAATCTTCAAGTTTAAATGCAAGATCTTGTAGAAGCTAAATCAGGTGGAAAAGAATCTTGTAACTAGATATAGGAATATTAATGGATATATACATATATAGTGTCATAATTCCTCTTTTTGCATTATTCTATAATTAATTGAAGCAAAATTATTTTTCTGAAATGAAATCCCTTAGGGAACATAAAGAAATATAGTTTTCATGTTGGTATAGAGACAGTTCTGTAACTTAGAAGGAGTTTTGTGCTGTAGAATTAATAACATGAGAAAAAAAGAATTAATAACATGAGAATCTCTTATTATTTTGATAGTAAAATGCCAAGGTTCTAGTTAACACGGGGTTTCAGGACTCTGAGTGTTAGATTAACTGATTAATTAACTGATTAATTCTCTACAATTAGCAAAGACTGTGCCTTTATAGGATATCATTTACATTTGCATTAACATTTAAGAAAGATGGAAATAACTTGGGGAAAAATTAAGTATTTAAAATGAAACCTTGTATCAAATATGATTAATTGTTACCCAATATTTATTTATTTATTTTTTACCCCTTTCTCAGGAATCTACTTGTGCTATATGGCCTGGAAACTTAGTACTCCATTTCCCTGCCACTAGAGTTCTAAATATAAATAATCTCCTGCCTATTAAATGCCCTGTGTGAGATTTAGAAGATACAAAGGTTGGCTAACTAGTACCCTTAATATAATTTGCTACCTTAGTTTCCCTTTGCCATATGACTTAATGTATTCATAAGTTCCAGGAATGGATATCATTGGAAGGCCATTATTTTCATTACTCTGCCTACCATAGGCCCATTCAAATTAAAGCTGAGAGCAGTAGAGTTCAAAACGTTGTCCAGGGATTACTAAAATGTAGCCAAGTCAGCTTTACTACTCCCAGCCTTCTCCTGAGTCCTCAACTCATCTCTCAAGCCCTAAAATATTCAATTCATTAAAGGAAACCTAAACTTCTACCTGAGAAAAGATGTTTTGACTTCCTTTTCCTCTCCCGAAAAACCAAATGGGAAATAGCTCCAAAAGAATCAATAGAAGAGATTGAGGTACATTAAAGAAAGTGATACTGACAGCTAGTTTCCTGAATGTAGCAGACTTGATGTTCTGCACTCTGGGCAGACCTAGCAGGGGAGATGCTAGAATTAGACGGAGATAATGAGGTAGAGAGATAAGCAGTGATCAAACACTGGAACAACTACTATTTGTTGAGGATGAAGGTCAAGTTGGCATGGCAGAAATTGGAAAGTTATACCACCTGACTGTCCCATACTGCATGTATGCCCCATTAGAGGGCTCTTGGCATTCTTGCCATTCAGAGGCATAGACAGTTGAGGTTAGCCAGAGAAGCCTCAAAATACAAGAGAGAATTATAATAGCACCAGTTATTTAAACAATATAATTCATAAGCACCCTAGAACCATGGCTTTCTTGATTAAATATTGGAGGGCTTTTTAAAAAAATCAATTTGAGACTAAGTTAAGATACTCCATAAGTTCATCTATAGAGTATCTCACCTTTTCAGATGGGGAGATGTTGAAGACATACTTTTTACATTTAAGAAAGTGACATTTTCTAACTTTGCCTGGTAAAATGTGTTTGAGCTTTTATGCTTCTAACTTACCTAACCCTATGAGGTAGTTATAATTCCCATTTTACACCTGAGGAAACTGAGGCAGAAAGAGATTTTTGTAACCTGTCCAACGTCACAGAGTTATGAAGTACTGGAATCCAGATTTTATGTGGGAATTTTTTTTCTAGAGCTGGCACTATACACAGCTAGGCTCACAGGCTTGCAAACCAAAATAGTTAATCATAAGTATTTGCTGAAGTGGATTGAATTGACATAATGATGACTTACCTATACTAATCATTATCACCAACTTTGATACTTAACGTAGCTCTCAGTATTTTACAAAATATGGCAGGATAAATTATTCTTTTCCAGAAGGAGTAGTTAGTGAATCACACTGTTAAATTGCCTAATTTTCCAATTGTCAATTGTTAAATTGCCTAATACATTTTCTCAGTGGTATTTTGTTTTCCTTGAAGAAGTAAACAAACAGTAAAACTTTTGTCTCATCCATCAGAGTATAAGGCTTCTCTCTGAGCAATGCTTTATGCTTTTGCATGGGTGATGTTAAAGTCATCTTTAAACATCTTTAAAAGGCAAATTGCTTTATCCATGACAATTTTATTGTGTTAGAAACACTTAATTGCAGAATAAGGTCCTTACCCTCTCACTTTGATGTCTGTGGTAAACTTAAAGTCAATGCTTTATGTTAACAATAACTAAAGAATGAGGGTTCATACTTTAGCAGAAACTCAGCCTGTAATATAATAAAAATGAGGTTGTTAACTTTAAGTATCTACTCAGTGAAAAATAACTATAGGGGAATAGATTGCACAGAAAAAATTCTTTGTGGAAAAATAATATTACACACACACATACACACATATACATATATAAATAACATATTTTACAATTAGAAAGTAGTTAATACTTGAAAATTCAAAAAGCATACAGAGAAATAAAGCCCATTGTTCAAATTTCACTACATAATATTAACCACTGTTATAAATGTGATGCCTATCTTTACAGATATTTGGTTTCATGTTTGTGTATATGTGCCTGTATGTTTCTCTTTATACAAATATACACCAGAGTATTTATATTGTATTAATGTTTAAATCCCATCCAAAATTCGTATGTTGTGATCCTAACTCCCACAGTGATGGTATTGATAGGTGAAGGTTTTAGGAGATGATTAGGTTAGGATTAGTGCTTGTATAAAGGAGGCCTAAGAGAGTTTGTATGCCCCTTTCACATGTGATGACACAGTGAAAAGATGGTTGTCCATGAACCAGTAAGTGAACCCTCACTAGACACCAAATTTGCTCGTGTCTTGATCTTGGATTTCCCAACTCCAGAACTGGGAGAAACAAATTTTTGTTGTTCGTAAGCCACCCATTCTATAGTCATTTGTTATCTCAGCCCTAACAAAGACATTCAGTGAATGTATATTTTAAGGAAATTTTCTCTTATTAGTATATTATTAAGCTCTTTCTATGTCCATAGATATGCTTCTATAATATAGACTTATTGGCTGTAAAGTAATCTAATAGTATCATAATTGTGTATTAAAGTAACAGTCTTAAAACTAAAGATATTTTGACCTATCTAAATATTACTTGTGTCTGCAGCTTTCAAAAATTGGATACTCTGAAAAGTAGACATTTTAACTTGAATTGATTGTGACAAATCAAAAAAATTCATCTTTATTACTAGATAAAGTATGCATTGGAGATCTTAGGAGCAAATAAACTGGGATAAATGCTTCAATTTTTAAATTGTATACATATCTGAGACTACAAAATAAAAAAACACTGCTAGCTCTACTATGTTCAGTAGAGTTTTGGCCAATGTGCAGAGTAATTGCAAAACAACTTGACTGAAGTTACCAATTAACATTTTGAAAGAGAATTCTGAATGGATTATCTACTCACTTAAAACTGAAACAGGTAAAAATACTGTGTCCAAATCAAAAGAGATAATAGACAATAGTAATATGTGTTTAAAAAAAGAGATTCTCAGAAGCCATTAGAAACATCGATTTGATCTCAGAATTTTGAAAGAGTAAGAGAATGTGAAGGTGGAACTATCCTTGAACATCTCTAAGAAAAAGCTGATATGTTTCTTATGGATTATTAATTATAAAATTGCATTTTATTTAATTATTTAAAAATTTTAAATAAAACCTCATTGGATTCTCTTCTACAAGTATGTGGAAGCAAAAAATATAAAAAGTAAAAAACTTGATTGGATGGTGGACAGCAGAAAAGTGATTTATAGATACTTTATTAGTGCTAATTTTTATAAATATGTTAAAGTAAATGTTGAATTAGACAGTATTGAGAAATGAGCTGAATGGTACACAGAGGGTGAAGGATGTAATCAAGTGGCTTAATAACCTGAAAATTTTAAAGAGAAAACTAACCACATAACAGATAATGGAAATACATAGCATGATAGAATGGGGCATGCAGAGTGTGGGCCAGTGATAGGCAAAGTGTGTGGTGACCACTGATACTAGATTGTTAGGGAGAATCCAGTTTAGTACTTGTCCTAGATTGTTTTATCTACTTTCTTTAATCCCCCTCTTCCACCATTTCCCACTTCTCTTCCTCTTCTTCTTCTTAAGAAAAAAAACATAAGCTGAAATACATTTTGTGGACCTCTGTACTTCTACCTTCTGCCATGATTTGATATGTGGGCAGCACATATGTAATGAACAGAGTTCTCAATTTGACACATAGTCAAGTCTGTAAAACAACCAACAAGCCTGCTATGGACTGAATGTATCTCCCCAAAAATTTATATGTTGAAGTTCTAAACCCCCAATGTCATCATATTAGATGATGGGGGCTTTGATGGGTGATTAGTTCATGAGAGTTCCATGAAGTCCAAGATTCTTGGAAAGTCCAATATTAAGGCACTGGCAGATTGAGTGTCTGGTGAGGACCCACTTCCTTGTTCACAGATGGTGCCTTCTGTCTGTGTCTTTCCTTGGTGGAAGAGCCCTCTTTCATAGGGCACTAATTCTCTTTTATAAGGGCTCCAACCTCATGACCTACTTACCCACTGAAGGTCCAGCCTCCTAATAGCATCATATTAGTGGTTAGGTTTCAACATACAAATTTAGAAGGAGGAGGGGACATAAACATTCAGACCAAGGCACCTCCCTTGCCCTTTCTGCCATGTGAGGACATAGCTTGGAGATGGCCATATATGAAGAAGGAAGTAAGCCTCTCCAAACACTGAATTTGCCAAGGGCTTGATCTTGGACTTCTCAACCTCCAGAACTGTTAGAAATAATTTTCTTTTGTTTATAAGTCAACCAGTCTACAGTATTCTGCAAAAGCAGCCCAGTAGTACTAATACAAAACTCATGTCTCTTTTATAATTCTTTTCAGAAACAATGTAATAAATAGCAATTAGCATCAAGTAAAATTTGGAAATGATGTAAAAGTCTTGATTCAAAATAAAGCATTGTCACATGTGGAACATGTGATATTATTGTGAATGTTGTTATAAAGTTAGTTTAAAAGTTCAATTTGACAATTATTATGTGTTGAATCTTGTTCCCCCACCACCTCCACCCCTCAAAATGTATCAGTCCTAACTTCAGGAATCATTAATGTGATCTTATTGAGAAATAGGGTCTTTGTTGATGTAATCAACTACAATGAGGTCATTTGGGTGGTTCTAATAATAATCCAGTGTGACCGGTGTCCTTGTAAGAAGAAACCAACAGACACAAAGAGAAAAACACCATGTAAAGATGGAGAGAGAAATTAGAGATCTTCTGCCACAAATGAAAAACTTCTGGGACTTTTAGAAGCTAGAAGAAGCAAGGAAGAAAGAGGTGTCGGGAGGAGGGGTACGGATGTTATGGCTCTACCAACACCTTGATTTTGGACTTCTAACTTTCAGGGTTATGGGAGAATAAATTTCTGTTGTTTTAAGTCACCCAGTTTGTTATGGTAACCCTAGGAAACATAGCAACCTTCCAGTCATGGAATACAATTCTTTCCTGGGGTGAATGAAAGTCTCATTCCCTCCTTGCCTTAGATCAATAATTTCCAATGTCAAAGGTTTTCATCAATTACCCCTCATGTTTCTAGTCTTTTCCTATACAGTTGGGAGGTAGGTGACAGGGATTGATGGATTCTGGAATAATTCTGCTATCTTTTTTAAGTCCTACAAGGACAAGCTTAAAAATACTTGTTAGCATGTAATTACCTGATATTCTCAGTATTAGGGCTTTTGTCAAAACTATGAGTCAAGAGGGAAATTCTCATTCAACATTCTGTTAAACATACATATATTCATGTAAGTCAAATTTTATGCAGAGATATTCATGTAAAATGTGAGAAAAGCATAGCTAAAAGATAACTTGTAATTATTTAATTTATGCAAATGAATGGAAAAACTCCTTAGTCTTTGTCATTAAAGTGAAATTCTTTTAAAATACTGAAATCCAAAGTGCTAGGGCCAAAGGAACCCTGCTCTATGCATCATTATAACTAGGTCAGCATTTTGTACCTAGCATAAAGAAAAGTGGACCAAATAAATCAATAACCTAGAAATATGAATTCTCATCTCTTGCCCAAAATTAATTAGCTCAAAAATTCCTTCCCATGAAACATTGTTAGAATTCCTTAAGATCATCCAGCAGATAGGGATGGTACTTTCTCCTTCACCTAGACTTCTATTGGGTACTTCCTATAGCATATTGTGCTATATGTATGTGTCTATCTTCTCACTAAATTGTATGGTTCTTGAGACCAGGACCATGTCTAATTCATTTTACATTTTATTGACTGAAACACTTGATACATCTTAGACACTTTAAAAACTTGATGGATAAACAAACAACCAACCATTTTTTTCTTTTCAGCTCACTGCTTTCATTTGAAAATTGAGGATGTTGAAATAGAGGATTAGCATTAAAATTGGATGCTTTAATAGTTGTTATAATTTCAAGATTAAATGGTATTATTAAATATATGCTCCTGCATTTTTAACTGCATTTATAGCCTTTTTTCCTCTTTATGTTAAGAGGCAATAAAAGCTTTAAAAACATATTTTAAAATGTTAATAAATATTTTTAAAAGAATCATCTTGAAATGATCCTGACTCCATTTTGGAATTGTTTTAACATGAATAAAACACACATACTTGACTTTGCTTCCTTCATATAAATACTATTCCTTCATTATAAACACAAAGCTTTGAGATGCCCTTTTTATATCCCATGAACACTAAATCAAATTAATTATGTTAAAGTGTTCATAATTTAGAAATAAATAAAGTAATTGATATTTTATTTAGTTTGGTCATCTCTCTTTTCTCCTTAGTCTAGCTAAAAGTTGGGCAATTTTGTTTATCTGTGTTTTATTGATAGTTTGTATTTTTTAAAATCTTTTATTTTGGTTATTTTACTCTGATTTTAATTGTTTTTTTCCTTGTACCAATTTTCATTTTTGTGTTTTCTTGTTTTTCTAGTTCCTTGAGGAGTATGTTAGATTGTTTATTTGAAATCTTTCTACTTTTTTCGTGTAGGTGTTTATTGCTATAAACTTCTTTGGTTCAATTGATTCTGCTGTATCCTATAGGTTTTGGTATGTTGTGTTTCTAATTTCACTTGTCTCAAGACATTTTTTAATTTATTTTTTAATTTCTTCATTTACCTATTGGTTATTTAAGAACATGCTGTTTAATTTCTATGTATTTGTACAGTTTTTGATGTTCCTCTTATTATTGATTTCTAGTTTTATTCCATTGTGGTAAAAAAAGATTTGATATAATTGTGATTTTTTAAATTTATTAAGACTCATTTTGTTACCTTACATATGATCTATACTGAAAAATGTTCCCTGTGCTACTGAAAAGAATACGTATTATGTGGCTGTTGGTCGAAATGTTCTGTTAATGTCTGTTAGGTCCATTTGGTCTATCGTGTAGTTTAACTCTGATATTTCTTTGTTTATTTTCTGCCTGTATGATCTTTGCATTTCTGAAAGGGGCATGTTAATGTTCCTTACTATTTTTTGTACTACAGTCTATCTCTTGCTTTAAATCTATTAATATTTGCTTTACAAATTTAGTTGCTCCTATGTTGGGTGATACATATTTATAACTGTTATATCTTCTTGCTGTGTTGACCCCTTTATCATTATTTATGGCTTTCTTTGTCTCTTTTTACAGTTTTTGGCTTATGGTCTATTTTTTTATGATCTAAATATAGCCACTCCTGCTTTTGTTTGTTTCTATTTGTACAGAATTTTTTTCCCATTCTTTCACTTTCAGTCTATGTATATCCTTGCAAGTGAAGTGAGTCTCTTGTAGACAGCATATCGTTGGATCTTTTAAAATACCTATTAATCCACTCTGTTTTTTATTTAGCAAATTAAATCCATTTGCATTCCAGGTAATTATTGATAAGTAATGGTTTACTACTGCTATTTTGTTACTTGCTTTGTAGTTGTTTTGTAGATCTTTCATTCTTCTCTTACAGTCTTCCTGTGTGGTTAGGTGATTTTCTCTAGCAGTATGGTTTTATTTCTTATCTTTTATATTTAGTGGATTTAGTGTAAGTTTTTACTTTGTGGTTACTATGCAGCTTAGAAAAAACATTCTATAGTTATGACAACTTATTTTAAACTGATATAACTTACCTTTGATTTCAAAGAAAAGAAACTAATAAAAAAATACTGTACACTCCATTTTACCCTTACATTTTGAATTTTTGATGTCACCATTTATCTTTTTATTTATTGCCTATCTATTAACAAATTATTGTAGTTATTCTTTGACATAGTTTTGTCTTTTAGTGTTCACACAAAAGATATAAATGGTTAATACACTATAACTATAGTGTTAGAGTGATAATCATGTTATCATCCTTTTCTTTCAGTTTGAAGAACTCCCTTTGGTGTTTCTTGAAGGACAGATCTGGTAGTGATTGATTCCTTCAACTTTTGTTTGTCTGGGAAAGTCTTCATCACTGATTTCTGCAGGATAGCTTAGCTGAGTACAACATTCTTGGTTAGCATGTTTTTATCCTTCAGCAATCAATATATAATCTCACTCCCTCTTGGACTATTTCTACTGTGAAGTCTGCTGACAGGCATCATGGATCTCCCTTATATGTTACTTGGTTTTTTCTCTCACTTCTCTCAGAATCCTCTCTTTGTCTTTGACTTTTGAGAGCCTGATTACAATATATCTTGGAGTATATTCTCATTTGGATTGAATATGATTGGTGACTTCTCTTAACCTTCCATTACCTGGGTATGTATATATTTCTCAAGATTTGGAAAGGTTTTTTTTTATTATTTCTTTGAATGAGCTCTCCACCCCTTGTCTTCCTCAATTCCCTCTTTAACTTTAAAAACCCAAATATTTGCTATTTTGATGTTGTCCCATAAGTCCAGTAAGCTCTCTCCATTTCTCTTTATTCTTTTTTCTCTTTTCTCCTCTCACTATGTATTTTTACATAGTCTGACTTCAAGTTCAAGGATTCTTCTGTTTCATCGATTCTGCTGTTGATGCTCTCTATTGCATTATCCATTTTGTTCACTGTATTTTTCACCTCCAGGATTTGTTTTTGATATTATTATTATTCCAGTCTCTCTGTTAATTTTTTCTGATAAATTTCTAAATTGATTCTCTCTGTTTTATTGACATTTGTTGAGCTTTCTTAAAATAGCTATTTTGAATTCTTTGTCTGAGAGATTAGACATCTCTGTCACTTTAAAGTTGGTCTCTTGCACCTTATTTTGTCTGTTTGGTGAGGTCATATTTCCCTGAATTCACTCAATGCTTGTGGATATGCAATGATGTCTATGCATTGAAGGATTAGATATTTATTCTGGATTTCATAGTCTAGATTATTTTGTATCTGTCCTTCTTCAGAGGGCTTTCTAAAAATTCTAAGCAGACTGACCATTGTGTTCCCAGAGCCTATGACCACTGCAGCCATCTCAGCACTAGAGGAAAATCTAAGCCCAGCTGTCTGTGAGTTTGGCAAGGGCTCTGAGATTAGCATGGCTCTGTAGCTCAGATAGACCTGGGGACAACCCAAGGAGGATATTGGGTCTGTGTGGAAAAGTTAGCCAGGGACTTGAGCCCAGGAGAGTGTCCTGGTGGCCTAGATGGTTATGCTTGCCAACAAATTTTTGCATAGTTAGGAAAAACTGTGAATACTTTTCTGATAATTTATTATTTTCCTGTCATGGGACCAAAATTTGGAGTTTTGATGAATTTTATTAGCAATACCCTATTTGAACTATAAAGTCGAAGCATATTTTTTTTTTCTTTTGTCTTGGCCTAGGTATTATGAACTATCCAATGAGCCACATTAAAAGCATTGCAAAACAGATGAATAAGGACAAGTGTGTACATGTTTATGTGTAAATGTGTCACTGACTGATTGTATAAAAAGAATTACCAGCACAAGGTTAAAGAAGGGAGTTTTGAAACTTAAATAGAGGATTGAACAGAGTCCATCAAGGGCAGAGGTGTCCAGGATCTTTCTCTGTATATCATGAGAAACCTGGCTGAAATTAGGAAAATATTTTCATGGGAAAGGACAATGGTGAGTTATAAATACTTCTGCAAACAAGGAGAATTATTATAACCTGGAAGCATAAAAATGAAACCAAGATAAAATAGTATGACAAGAAAAGGAAAAAGAATAGCTTTTAATTGAAAATTTCACATAGACACACACAAAGAACAATAAAATTATTGGAATTTTATTTCTTCCTATTATAATATCACTTTATGTGAAAAATTGAATTAATTATATACTAGTAGGATTAAATACATATTAAAATAGATAGTATTGTAGCATAAATTATAAATTATAATTTATTTTAATTATTCTTTGTAAATATTACAGTTATTTCATTCTGAATTACAACATTTTAGGTAGAAAAATAGACACAATTCCAGATATATAAGCAGACATTTTAGTAGTCTGCTACTAAAACTACCACAGAACTACCAAAATTATGAGGTTACTTGAATTGTTTCAGACAAACTGTATTTCTGTTCTAAAACACTAAATTATCTTATTTGAATACCTGCAGTTTTCAAATTTAATGTGCCTATGAGTCACCTAAAGGGCTTACTGAAATGCTGATTCTAACTCAATTGATATGTGGTGGCGGCCAAGATTCTACCTTTCTAACAAGCTCCCATGTGTTGCTGCTGCTGCTGTAATTGCTGTTGGTCCTGTTCTTGGACCATATTTTGCTTAGCAAGTATCTGTACCAGCATTGTTCAATAACAGAGTTGTTTTCTGTGATGATGGAAGTGTCCTATATTTGTTGATGGCTATTGAGTACTTGAAATATGGCTACTATAACTGGGAAACTGAATTTTTATTTTGTAAAATGTTAATTAATTTAAATTTAAATAACCACACATGATGAGTAGCTACCTATTGGATAGTGAAGGACTCTACACCACATAATGAATCATAAATTGTCTTATATATGGTCTATGTAAATACACACCGTCTGTGAATGTGCTCTACTTTATAAGTCTTCATGAGAATACAGGTGTGCTGATTGTGCACCAAACACTACAATAAATTCCTCCAGTGAGATTTAATATCCTGACAGCTATTTGCTGGGAAAATTCATTCTGGAATGTTCTGAATTTCACCTCCAAGAGACTGTAAAATAGAAAACAAGTCATCAAGAAATGTTGCAGATTATCAATGATCTTTTTAAGGCAAAATAAACTGTTTCTATTTTTTTCCCTTTCAGCTGAGTGAAATATACAAAGGCATATACACAACAGAAACAAGAGTCTTATGCAATCAGAACCCTATTTTGCCAAAATGATTCCAATTTCAGATAAGCATTTACTCTATGATTCTTTCCAACAGGATAGTGGCAACATCAGAGTCATTTTGAAGCTGTGTGACAATAGAGCTACATGTCACAGACTTGAAGCCCAGATATGAAAATCATAAAATAAATTCTGTCTTTGCTCCTCATATTTCTTACTTTTATCTTGGCCTTGGGCAAGGTGTTTCTCATCATAACATTCAGCATGCATGTATAAATGTGAAAACATGATGACAAATGGTGATATGAATATTCATTGATCAAATAAATATAACCATAATGACACCAATAATAATAATGAAAATAAGAATATTTTATCCTTGTAAATTACTTTAAAGTTTATAGGGTATTTACATATATTCTTATTAATTTTGAGTTAAGATAGAAAACAAATGCCTAAGAAAAACAGATGTCCCTGTTTTTGTTTATGTATTTTTTTCTTTTCTTAATATCTTTCCAAGAAATATAATGTTACAGTCTCAAGCTCCTTTGGGATGTGTTTTGATGATATGTAGCCTACATTCCCCTTCTTGTGCTTCTCATCATCATAGTCCTCACTGTCATTATCATCTTCATTTTTATTACAATGTCTCTAAGAGCTAGAAGAATCAGTATTTTTACATGTCTTTTTGAAAGTCAGCAGTGTTTTGTATAAGAATAAAAGTACTATTCTTCAATTTATAATAATTATTTTCCAGTGACACCAGCAAGGTGGTGGAATAAGGTGGTAACTCACTCATGTTCCCCACAACAAGAATTCTGCACCTATACACAGATGAAAGTCTCTCTGCAGGAGCCTCAAGGTTCAGGTAGGAGGTTATGAGAACACAGTTGAGCCCAAGGCCCAAGAGGGTTGTTTTGAGAGTACAGACTAGCACTTAGGTGGCTGATCTGCCAATCATGCTCCCAGATAGAAGCCCAGAATTGGCTCCATTCCCCATTTGGCCTTGAATCTGCAACTAAAACCATCTGCCAAGGAGTCCAGGAGGAATCACACACATTAGTACTCTAGTGGAGAGGCTCGTCTGCCTTCTAACATTGGTCTCAGCAGTGAACCTGAAAGTTACTCTGTAACTTGATTCCAGTCCCCCTCAGTTAAGGTCCCAGCTCAGAGCTATTCACACAAGAACCCAGAGTAACACTCACCCATATCTTGCAGCCTAGGAATTTGTGTCACCATGATGGTCTCACCAACTTCTGTCTGACAGATCTTGAAAGTGTCCAATATCAGCTCCAGCCCCTTCTGCTGAAACTGGAGAACTATCCTGTCTATGCAGAGACCTACTGGGACACTCATGTCCATCTGAACCAACATGATGAGCTCCCCAGGTTCCATTCCACAGCAGGTCCTAAGCAGACCCAGTCTCAGTCTGGAGCTTCTTGTTGCAGTCAAGAAACTCTATTGCTTTTGCAGGGACCTGCTGGCAGACACGCACCCACCTAAGCCAATGAGATGGACTTGCCATCCCATGGAAGATCTTCAGGGGGCTCAGTATAAACTCTTGCTTTCTCTCTCTCTTTCTCTCTATCACTCACACAAACACACACACACACAAACAAACAAACAAACAAACAAAAAACCAAAAAATCTTCAGTTATTTACATCTGAGTTTTCTCTCTGTCCAACATTCTAAGGGAAGTTGATTTTTGTAATACCTCAATGTTTAGAAAGAGAGATGGTCTAAAGAGTGAGGAAGCATTGGGTTGGGCTTGGAAGTGCAATTGGCCAAAGATCTAATTAAATTTAGAATAGAAATTGTATAATAAGAGCTTGAAGAGAAGAAAGAAAATTTGGCTGTCTGAATTGTGTTTCCCAAGCAACTGCTAGCTAGGGATAATTAGGTAGTGGGGTCTGAGTCTCTTGAAAGTATTGGTATGAGGTTTAAGTTGAATATAGAGGACTATAAAGGATAAGGTTGTTTTTTGACTTACCTTTGGTACCAGAACATGCTTCTTAAATTTGATTCCATAATGAGAATGATGCATATAGAATCCTGGGCTATTAGCATTATGTACATGTGCCTCAGACTCTTCAAGCTGCTATAACAATACCACAAATTGAGTAGCTTATAACCAACAGAAATTTATTTCTCACAGTTCTGGACTCCGGGAAGTCCAAGATCAAGACACCACCAGCAGATTTGATGTGTGGTGAGGACCTGCTTTCTGGCCCATAGATGGCACCTTAGATCTAGCTGTGTCACATGGTAGGAAGGGCTAGGGTCTCTTTCAGGTCTATTTTGTAAAGGTGCTAAGGTCATTCATTAGGGCTCCACCCTCATGACCTAATCACTTCCCCAAAACCCTATCTCCTAATACTATCCACTTGGGGGTAAGGATTTCAACATATAAATTTGGGGGGGACATAAATATTCAGTCCATTGCAATGTGTATTTAAAATGTGAAATTATTGCTTGATATACTGTATATCACCTTGACATTAATTAGGCTAGGTTTAATTATCCAGGATTTTAAGTTGAAAGTTAAACTGTTAAATTTTATTTAGTGAACAAGTCAGGGTAATTAGCATATCCATCATCTTAAATATTTATCATTTCTTTGTGTTGGGAACATTCAACATCCTCCTTCTAGTTATTTGAAACTATATAATATATTATTTTAAACTATAGTAGTCCTACCTGTTAAGTTTGGAATGTCCTTAATGTAAAAAGTTAATCACATCATCTAACCAGTCAACAGTGGTTAACTGTAGTTAGTTCTTAATCTATGACGATCATGAATAACTTTTATTGCTGTACTGTATTTTCTATAGCTTCAAAGTTATTTTTATATTGACATATATGGCATTTGTAATAAATAGGGCAATAAACTACCTCTAGGAAATGGTATTTCTATTTTCCTCTTACTGACTTTCTCTAAGTTCTAGATTTATTTTACAATCAATATATATTCCTTTTATAATATGACAGAGCAATTAAAATGGCATACCAATTACTGTTCCTGTTATTCCTACCATTTTAATTTTTTATCATTTTTATGCTCAAATGCCATGTTTTAGAAATCCCATGAATATGGTTACCATGGATCAATCCTTGGGAAAGCATGCTCTTCCAAAGATTCAACTAGGGAAAATGTCTCCATGTCCTCTCTAATGTTTGTACTGCGTCTTGTCTTCCCCCTCTTAGTTCTCCACCTAGGACTTATTTTGACCCAATTAAATAAAGTAACTGGGCATTTCAGGCAACAACTTCTGGCTGTTTAACTTATGAGACTCCAGGAACTAATTAAAATGGTTAAATGTTCATTTAAATAACTGAGAAGTTTACCCAGGACCTTTCACATGTATAGACTTATTCAGCAATAAAAGACAAGATTGTTTGACAAATCAGACTGCCCAAGTGTGCTTAAGAAATGTTTTTAAAAAAATACAAAACTTTCATGAAGCTGTAGTCCCAGTTAGTCACACTCAGTGTGAGTCATCATCCTCTTTCCCCCTCCCTCTCATAGATGCAACACGGAGACCCATCAAAAGCTGCCCAATTACTCCTCCCCTACAGAAGACAAAATCTTGGATGCCTGTGTTTGGGGGCCATGAAGCTTAGTGGGGGCTGTGGGCTGAAGGCAAAAGGAAGAATGAAGCCTTGTGAGGCTTTGACTTTCTCCAAAAACCTGAAATATTCTTGATGTCCAAGGCATTTAGTCACTGCCATAATGCCTAGTTTCTTCTACACAAAGTCAACAATAGCTTTATTATTAGAAGCCTTTTAATTTATTAAGATTCCTTTGGCTGAAAATGCTACTACATCATGTAAATAAAGAGTAAACAAAAGCAGGCAAACTCTTCAACACACCACTGTTTTCTTATCCACCAAGACTCAACAGAATAAAACTCAGAGGCTAACAAAAGGGCTCAGTAAGTGATTTTCTAAAAAGATATTTACTCCTTCCCAAATTGCAGAACAGACTGCTGGAAAGCCCTTTCTGAATTGTTTTCAACTTCACAGAAGCATTCATTTTTCAAAATGTTTGCTATAAGTGTGCAGGTACAGATTTGGGTGGGGAGAAGGGAGGTTTCACACAAAATTTACCCAGCAAATGACATGGGACAGAGCATGCTGACCTTTATAAATAACTTCATGTTTATAGTTATCCTGTTTAATTATGTTGCATTTTGTAAAAAGAACTGTATGAATAACAGATTAATGTTCAAGCTGGAGGTACAATGACCTAAATGAATTGAAGCTTTTTAGGTGTTTAGCTCTAAAAGCAATTTGTGAAAGTGGCAAGAAGCTTGTCATTTTGATTCAACTAAAAATAACAGATGGAACTTTCATTTTTAACCATCTTGCTGAGTGTAGAAACAAAAATTTCAGAAGTATTTTACTCCTTCAGTTTAAAGAGTTGTTAAGTCCTGTTAATTCTAATAATGAAACTAATAAGTAATAAGTGTGACTTGGTGATGTCTGTCACAGACTTTGCCTTTTCATTTCCAATGCTTCTACCAAATCCAGACCTTCGCAAACCTTGCAATCTAAGGAAAGTTGGTAAACCTCTCTGAGATTCAGTTTCTGAAACAGGAGAAGCATTGCCAGTGCTGTAGTGTTTCTTTTATGCCCTTTGTATTACTGCATGCCAGGTATTGTTCTGTACACTTAATAAATATCAACTCAGGCATCCTCATAACAACCCTGTGCTGTAGATACTATTATCACAACTGCATTTTGCAGATGAGAAAACTAAGTCACGAAAAAGTAAATCATTTGCTCTATGACACTCAGTTCATGGTATGGGAAAATCAGGATTAAAATATCATTTATCTAGCTCCAGAATCTCTGTTTTAACCATCACAATATTTGGTGGGTATTTCATTATACATAAAGCATTCAGCAAAATAAGCACTCAGTATTTAATGGCTACCTTTAATACCATCTATAGTTATTGCCAGCCAATGAAAGCACTAATTTCTTCTATTTGTGTGCTGTCTAATGAATGGAATCAGCACTTGGTTTGAGAATCCTTGTCACCTCTTTGTTGCTGCTTACTGAGGAAAAAATACATTTTTGATGTTAAATGTTCTGTTTTTAAAAAGCCATAGAAATCTTTGAGACTTGGTATACTATGTGGACTCCAGATGTGAATAGAACTCTGTGTTTTAGAAAACTGAAGGGCCATTTTATGTATTTTTGTTTACTGATGATAAAATAGTGGTTCAATAATGACATTAGCTGTAGAAATTTGAAGAGGGGGAATCATCTTGTCAAAAATACTTGCCAGCTCATCCACATAGTTTTTAGAATCAATCACCTTAAAACTATGTGTGTGTCTGTGTGTGTGTGTGTGTATACACACCTATTTTATGGGTATAACAGATTTTTAAAAGTAAAGGGAAGTAATGTCCAATGCCTGTCCACTCCGCTCACCTTCAGCATTTTCCTAACCATGGTCCTAAAGCAGAAAAATCTCAGAAACCCCTGTGGGATGCATGTGGTTGATGAAGGATGTGATCTTAATAGTCCCTCTGGGGCCATGACGGATTTTAGCTGGCCCACTTTGGGTGCTTTGTCCACAGGTAAAGTGATTAGTATTGAACTCCATCTCAAAGTATCAAGTAAGAGACCATACACACAATATCTGCCCCAAACAGATATTGGGGTCTTTTCCATCTTGTTTCTGTTCATAAGATTAGAATAAGCATCCCACTGCCTCTCTCTTCCCAGGTTGTTACATGGGTAATGGGAACATACTTCTTGTAAAGTTTTCCTTTTCTTCTAAAACATTTAGAGAAAAAGAAAGGATTTGTATTAGCTCCATTTTTTGTTCTACTTAAAGAAACAAAGTTTAATTAATACTCAAGGTTTAAAATGAATTTGTGCTCAGATGTCACTAACATAAATTTATTTCTTGTCTATGGTGCATTTTGAATCAAAACTCATTTCCAACAGGAACCTGCATAGTATGACTTGCTTGTTTCTCATCATGGTAACACAATCATACCAATACTACTAGAAAAGTTTTTCCTGCACAAGCTGAAATCAATTTATTTTATTAATACCTCTCATTCTGAGATATTTACAAGTAGAACTTTAAAAATTTTTCCCTTAAAATTATAAGGTAATTACATGATATGAGGTGGGTTATAGAATTTGCTTTATTATTTTATGGATATAACTCATAGCACTGCCCACTTTCACTGGAAACAGAACACTTACTAATACTTGCTAATTAAAATAGGAGAAAATTGTTTAATAAAAGTTAACTTAAAAGAAAACTCTAATACATACATAAAAGTTCTATAACACTTTTGTTCACCATCAAGTTTTCAAAAACAATAAGAATCAATATGTGCTTTCCTTATAGTAAGCAAAAATTAGATCTGAATAAGTGGAAAAGTAGATATGTCAATGTGGAAAATTCCACTGGAACTCAAAGTGACTACAAAATTTAATCACATACTACACATTCAAGTCTTCCTGCTTTCCACAAACAGTTAAAATGTGGCAAGATGAAAAATATAAAGTCAAAATAATAGTACAATTTTCATAATTTAGCAGGTATATGATTTAGTTTATTGTAAAATCGCTGCCTTCATTAAGAACAATGGCAGACAGATAAAAAGTTTTTTACGTTTTGGTTTTTTATTTGGCATTGCATCATCTAAAACAGAGAAATTGATGGGATGGAGGGTCCGTGTATATAATCATAGGAGAGGAGAAGAGATGTCAGGGAAGGGGAAGGCAGGGGAGGAAAATAAAGAAAGCAATAAACAACAATACATGTAGAAGCAGTTCAGAGCAAAGGTATAGCAGCTAATTCTCTAACAGTAGAGAAGGATCAGATTGAAGAACTCTGAGGTCTGTAAGGATTGGGTGGGGATAACATGATTTAGCCATCAGTGGTCCTAAAAGTTTCATGGTACTATTCAGCATAGTTGTTAAATCATAAGTTCTGGGTTTACCTCGATTAGGTTGCATCTGGGTATGCTCTTTCCTAGCTTTCTATGTTTGGGTAAATTACTTAACTATTTTGTGTCTGTTTCCCCATTGTACCCTCATTTCCTCATATCCTCAAATGAGGATAGCAACAATACTTGTTTCATTTGGTTGTTGTGAGTAGTACCACCCTTAGATGCTGGCAAAGGGGCCCCTGCTCTGTTCCCTGCATGGTAGAGGGCCCTTCATATTACAAATAAAACTAAAGTGAGTTTATTAAGGTACATATAGGCACATCAGCATGAGCACACTGCCCTTAAGTGTGTATATCTGCTCCTGTGACATTTGGGCCTGAAGGAAACACTTTTCAAAATACCTTATTGTATGTCCTCCAAAGCAAAGGCAACTGCGTCCAGATTTAGGATTTGAGAGTTGTTCCAATGCCCACTTCTGAGAGGAACAGTTTCAAACTGCATGGAAGATTGTGTTGTCAGCTTCTGTCAAATCCTTCTTCTCAATATAATAATATTATTGCTATATACTCTGTTGCTTTTAAAAATAATTAATTTTAAAACAATTTGTTTCTGCATATAGTCTAATTCATGATTTTTGAATGCTAGTAAGCTTTTTGGAAAAGCTTGAAGTTTCCTCAAAATAAAATTATCTTCAGTTTAAGAAATCAGTTCTTGCACATATAATGGTTTAGGTTTCCCAACAATAGATAATTTTTATTAAAAAAATTGATCTATAACTTTTATATACAGAATGTAATCTAGGGAGAATTTTACCAAGAAAACTTCTCATTGGCTTTGGTCTATTTGTACTTTCTGTTAAAGTCATTTTGTTTGTATTTAAATGAAAACTTAATAAGTATAACAAATAATGTTATGAATATGACTCTAAACTGAGTCTTAAAAAGAAATGTGAGTAAATAGACATATATATATATACACACACACACAGGTATGTATATGTGCATGTGTGTGTGTGTAGCGATCTTTTTGTCCTTGAATAATGATTCTTCATGTTTTAAACCGATAAAACACAGTACTCTTTGGCATAAAATGTCACAAGGAAGTTGTTCCACTCAATCTAAGACATACAAGGTTTTCATTCTCATCTCAACAGACACACCTTATAATGTTGCCTAAACTTTGAATTCTATTCCAGGTAAAATATTAAAGGACAGCTTGAGGTAAACTGTTACTTTATTTCTCTCTGCCCAGGTATCATCCTTTTCATTTGGCAATGAATATGTTTTGGTTTAAAGAAATCACAGAGGAAATGAAAACTTCCATCAATGAATCAAAAATATACTTTGCAGAAAGCCACATTACAAACCTCTAGAGCTATGTTTCCATATTTCACTTTATGAAAAAGGGAGAAATGATCAAAAATCAAAAGGAACCGGCATATTTTGTAATCAAAAGGAACTGACATTATATTTTATAATAAAATTCAAAAGGAACTGGCATGATATTTTGTAATCCTACTTAGTTATTTCTTAGAGCTTGAGCCTATCCATTTCTCTACTATAATATCTAAAATCATGAATATACCAACATAATTAAGATTATTTTAATAACATTTAGTGAAGTTACAGAGATATAAA
>VBSM01002608.1:1333509-1357131 GCA_008086735.1 Cheirogaleus medius
CAGATAAAGGCTGCCCTTAGGTACTAGTGGCATGCACCTGTAGTCCCATCCTAAGCTGCTCAGGAGGCTGAGGCAGGAGGATCACTTGAGCCCAAGAGTTTGGGACTACAGGTGCATGCCACCATATGTGCTTAATTTTTCCATTTTTTGTAGAGACCAGGTCTCACTCTTTCTCAGAGCTGGTCTTGAACTCCTGACCTCAAGCAAGTCAAGCAAGTTGGGAAGCCAACTTGGCCTCCAAGAGTGCTAGGATTACACGCATGAGCCCCACCTATTATTTTGTATTATCTATTTCCATTGAATGTAGATGGGACCTGTTACTTGCTTCTAACTAATAGAATAT
Source organism: Cheirogaleus medius (assembly GCA_008086735.1). Taxonomy (NCBI): domain Eukaryota; kingdom Metazoa; phylum Chordata; class Mammalia; order Primates; family Cheirogaleidae; genus Cheirogaleus; species Cheirogaleus medius. The sequence continues at coordinate 1,333,853 of VBSM01002608.1, forward strand.
AGAAAAGATAATAGGATGTCACTTGTATGATTATGTTATGCTTCATAACAGTGTCTTCTCAGCAGACTCTCTCTGGAGACTCTTTGCTGGCTTGATGAAGTAAGCAGCCATGATAAGGAAGCCCATATTGCAGGCAACTATGGGCAGCCTCTAGTACCTAAGGGCAGCCTTTATCTGAAAGCCAGTGAGAAGCCAGATTCTCAGTCCTATGGCTGCAAAGAAATGAATTCTACCAACAACCTAAGTAAACTTGGAACTCTTCCCCAGTCACCAGAGAATGTTACCTGGCTAAAACTGTTGCTGAAATCTTCTAAGACCCTAAACTGAAGACACTGCTAAGCCATGCTCACACACCTAATCCACAAAAACTGTGAGATAATAAGTGTACAATGTTTTAAACCACTAAGTGTGCAGAATTTTATTACAGAGCATAGATAACTCATATACTCCAGTAATTCAACATGTATCAAATGTTTATACCCTCATAATACACTGAAATAAAAAATACATAAATAAGTAAAATAAAAAAACAAAGAGAATTGAAAAACAAAATTTAACATGTATCAGTGGCATCTTTTAAGAATAGCAATTCCAGTTTTTTAATTAATGCAAAATACATAAAATAACACTTTTGATATGGAATACATCTAGACTCATTTTTATATACTTTTGTTTTAAAATTAGTGTTATCATCTAGATGTAATTTGTACAAAAATTATAAACTTAACCATTTGAACAATAACTTATAACTTATGCATAAAACCTTGCCAGAGTGAGTAAAAAGTGACTAAATAGTTAAGCCTCTCAGCTGTTGCTGCTGAGGGAACATTTAGTGCTTAATGCAGGTAGAGTCATGGTACTGGGCAATAGGAGAAGCTGCCATCAGTCCAGACACCGATTAGAAAGGGAATCTCTTGACCAAAGGGAAATCACTGTAACTTTCATTATTATTTTCTTGGGATAACAAGTATAAGTGGCAGCCAACACTTACAAAGCTTATTGGGAAAAGTAAGCCCTCATAGAAATCAATTTATGAAGAATAATGACTTTCTACAAATAGTAATGAGTTTCAACTGAGTAAGAATCCATCAAAGTCAGATAATAAGGATGAGGCACCTGTGAGTAGGGGCCAAAAAGTAGATTAGCAGAATATGGGAAAAGAAGAATACATATCAAACTGGAATAGAAACTGAGACCTTAAACATACTGACTAGGAATTCATACTAGTTCCTTAGTAAGGACGAACCACAAAGTAACATAAAAAATATTGAGTAATATCAAGTCTTATTGATTATAAATATGTATACACTAACATTACTGCACTAACATTACATACACTAAACTGCACATTATATGTATATTAATATAGTGTAGGTTTATTTATTCTCAGCAAACCATTTTGTTATTTTAATAATATGCCAAAGTAAAGCATGGTGATAGGCTGCTATATATAGAAACTTGGCCTAGGTGCTATTTATATGACTATTATAATTTAGGCTGTGTTGTCAAATACTAGAATATTTTAAAGTGATTTACAAACGTTCTTGATCAAGCTCCATTAATTTCCTGGTGACAATCTTGGAATACATTAATATTATATATTTTGCACATAGGAAAATTGACTTGCACAGCATAAATATTAGAGTTAATATTGTGAAGAATTTATGAAAAAATCAGTGATTGCAAAATATCTATGTTATTGTTTATTATAGGAGTATAAAGGAAAATATGTATGTTTATGGAACATGTGGTTATGTTTAGATTCTAAAAATACCAGTATCTGTTAGCTTGCATTTCAACCTAAGTTTTGGAGTAGATTTTTCCAAGTCTGAAAGGCTATGATTGAGGTCAAATCAGATATACTGAGGCGTTTTGGAACACTATACAAACATTAGAGTGTAAACAATTTCTCCCCCGGCAAGGATCCTGTGCAAGATTGCTCATTAGCTAATCTTGGGAGGCATAACTTCACTTTATGCACATTTTCTAAAGCACAAATTTCAAATTTCCTACTTTCATTTTATAACATAGCTGCCACAACATTATAGTTCTTTGTTGTGTCTAAATTGACAACCCTGGGTCTGGAGGCAATAAGTGGTTGCTTGTTTTCATTCTTTTCAATTGTGGAGAAACAGCATGTTGGATCATTTCACTTTTCACTGTCAGGCTTCAGTGAGTGCTGCCTTTTTGAAATACAATAATTAGGCAAGGGATCATTTCACTCCCCTTAATCTTTGTAGAATTTGCCAAGAATCTGAGATTCATTTCATATAAGCATCGAGAATAAAGAGTGCTGGCCTGAATTTCATTAGTATCTCCAAATCCAAGTGAGAATAAGAGGAAACTACCGAGACCTTGTTTTCCAGTTTTTCACTTGTCTTTACTTTTATTATTATTTTTTGTATAATTTTATGGGGTACAAGTATGATTTTGTTACATGACTATCTTGTATAGTAGCGAAGCCTGGGTTTTTAGTGTAGCCATTACCTGAATAACGTACATTGTAGCCATAAAGTAGTTTCTTGTCCCTCTCCCCTTCCACCTTCTTGCCTTCCTGACTCTCCAATGTCTATTGTTCTACTGTCTGTGTCCAAGTGTATACAGTATTTAGATCTCACTTATAAGTGACACCATGTGGTATCTGACTTCTGGTGTGCTTGTGCCAATTTCTCATGGAAACTGCAATGGCTGTGTCTGAAGAAGTGGGAGAAAGGTGAGAAGAAGACCCCCTCTCTATGCCTGGGCTTGAGCATGGAGACCACTCAGCTGGTGGGACAGGATTTCACTCCTCCCTTGTAAAGCCACACACAGAGTCTCTGTCTCTGCCGGAAGTGGTGCTACCACTCACAGCCCACAAAGGGGGGTGGGGGCTTTTAGGCATAGAAAAGTATGTTTCCTTTGTCCCAGGGTTGTTGCCCTGCTGTACTGCACTCTCCCATCCCTTAGGAGAAGCACTACCTAAAGGCTAGATTACTGGCATCCTGCCATTGCTGCTTGAGTCTGGAGGAGGGTGAGCGACCCTGTGTGAGTTCGTAGTCTGGTATTATGTCCTCAAAAGTCTCCAAATCACGACCCACACCACCATCCAGGTTCACAAGGGCTGAAGTACTCTCTGACAGTTTGGATTTTGGCAGTCTGCCTCAGGGACAGAGGAAACCAAAACACTTCCACATACCCTTTCCATGAAATATCAAGTTTCTCGGGGCTCCTAGCTGATCACTGTCAGCCAATATGGCCTCTGGCTTCCTTCTTCTGTGCCCCAGTTTATTTCTGTGAGTTTCCTGCTGGGCTCCAGAATTCTCCTTTTGATATTCTATTTGAGTTATGATCACTTGTTTATAATTTTGGTTCTTTTTCCTGAGAAAAACTGGCATCTGATGTCTCTAGTTAGCCATCTTTAACCCCAACTCAAATTATATTTTTATATAAAATAGCTTTATTGAGATATAATTCGCACACCATGCAATTTACCCATTTAAAGCATATAATTCAATGGATTTTAGTATATTCACATTGCTCCGCAACCACCACCACAATCAAATGTATGGCATTTGCACTACCCCAAAAAGAAACTCTGTATTCATTAGCAGTCACTCTCCATTACCCTCCAACCCAACCCATTCCAAACTTAGGGAACCACCAATTAACTGCTACTCTGGACATATCACATAAATGGAATCATCTAATATACTGTCTTTGCGGACTGGCTTCTTTCACTTAGCATAATGTTTATAAGATTTGTCTATGTTATAGCACGTATCAGTAGTTCACTTCTTTATTTCCAAATAATACTACATTTTGTGGATAGATCACATTTTATTTATTTATTTTTTGATGTACATTTGAGTTGCTTCCACTTTTTTACTATTATGAAAAATTCTGTTATGGACATATATGTACAAATTTTTGTGTGGACATATGTTTTCATATCTCTAGCAGTGGAATTGATATAAGGTAATTCTGTGTTTAATCTTTTTAGAACTGCCAGAGGGTTTTCCACTGTGGCTGCATTTTACCTCCTCTGCAATGCATAAGGGTGCTAATTTCTCCACATTCTCAACAACATCTTTCTTGTTATTATCTGTCTTCTTGATTATAGGCATCCTAGTGTGAAGAAGTATCTCACTGTGGTTTTGATTTGCATATGCCTGGTATCGAGTGATGTTGAAAATCTTTTCCTGTGCTCATCCTAACATTTTGACTGGTTTCCTATTATTCAGTAATAGCTACATATTGGTTTGGGGGAGTAGAGACCCAACATAGCTAGTAACACCGCATGATGTTGTTTGTATGTGTGTTTGTATCTGTTTGATGGTCTAAGGTCCTAATCCATGTGAGATTGGTACTCTTTCAAGGATTAGTCTGATGTTATTATTAAAACAGACAAAATGACATGGTAGGCTTGACTGATAAAAACCACATAAGTGGTATTCCTACATTGAGGAATAAAATAATATAAAGTAAAATAAACTAAAAACAGACAAAATAAATTATCTTGAACAGTTTAATATAAACAACATATAGATATTGGCTAAAGCTTATTATCTGAATGGTAACTTTAGAAAATTTGCTACCTTTATATATAATTTTTTAAAAATGTATGTCATGCTATGCATATGCCAGAAATAGTTGTGGCCTACTTAGAATGCCAAATGTTATATTTCTGAATCAATAATAACTTCTCTCTTTCTAAGATATTTATAAATCTTCCCTCCTCTTTAGGGTCTTCAGGGAATTTACATTGCCAAGAACCTAAAAGAATCTTGTACAAAGCATATGCACACCATTGATGGGCTCAGTGAATATTTGTTGATAATGAGGTTGATGATAAATTATCACTTATTTGTTATGTCTTAGAGTGGTTCATCTGCATTGAAATATTTCTTGTTAAAAATGATGTTTTCCTCCTACACTTTAGTTGTTAACATCCCTTGATGATTGCATTCATAGAAATTGATGTAAGAAAGTTGTCATTCTGTTTGCCACGTCCCAACTAGCAATTACAAAGAGTTTGTAGAGCTTCAATAAATGTTCTTTAAGCTTGTGTTTAAAAAGAGGCTTCAGCATTTATCTAATTATAAAATATATTTGCATAAACCAAAACTTTGCAAATGTATTTAAAAGACTTAAAAGATACTTGCACAAACCCAAATTTTTACAAATGAGGCTTTAAAATGACATATCCAGTACCTATCCTCAGGGAAAAATTAACTTCATTGGGGAACACACCTTGAGTGGCTATTTTGTGTGACTGGCTGAGCCCTAGAGTAGGGTCAGTAAGTAGAAGGTACTAGAGGAAGATAGGCTAGATTCCTCTGTACAAGAAAATAGTGTGAGGTGTTTAGGCATAGATATATCTAATATTCACACTTATGTTTTATGTATAAGTGCAAGCACAAGCCATTTTTTCCCTCATATATGAATTCCCCATGTAACAGGGATGAAGAGGACTTACAGTACTGTCACTGGGCTATATAAGCAGGGTTGTCTGGTTTTAGCTCCACTTACGTCCTTTATGATCCTAATTATTTAAGTAAATTTCTCATGAGCTTGGGAACTCTTTTCTCGGTTTCCATAAGGAATAGTCACCATTTTGTCCACTTGTGCTCCAAATTAATGCTGTAATACCTCCTGTTTGATGGTGGGGCCACCAAAACTACCACAGTTGCCAGCTTGTCATTGCCCTTCCCACACCTTCTCTGGTCCCTCTGTGGGCTGGGGCAACTTGGCACAGTCAGCAACTGTGTCAATTCTCTTCTTTACCATGTTCCCATAAATAAGGACAAAAAATTTCCCTTCAAATTGTGTTATCCTGGTACATAGACTATAAAAACAGAGACTTTACTGAATAAAGATTAAAATTTTGCTGATTAAATCTTAGCCACAGCTGTTGGACTAAATATGAGTCTATGGATTCAAGACTAGGAGAAACCAGGCTGTATTCTAGTTTTGATCATTTTTTTTTGGTCAAAGTATCCTTTTAACATTAGAGGGAGTAGAGAGAAGGTTTTGACTCTCCATTGACTCTAGGCTTAGTCTCTCTTTTTATTTTTAGCATAATAATTTTGCTACATGCAGTTCAGCCTTGGGAATTACCTCCTAAATAATTAAACTCTGTGAGTCACTGTGCCATGGCCAACAATGATCATCATCCTGTCTGTCATAATCCTTGCTGATTTCAGGTTTCCAAATTCCCATCCTCATGGATATTGGCTTTATATTTCAGATGTTCTATTTTTTATGTTTTATAATTTTTTAAATATTTTTAAATTTTTTAATAGACATAAAATAATTGTATATATTTAGAAGGTACATAATGATGTTGTGAAATATTAACATCATGTATAGTGATCAGATCAATTAGCATATCTATCATCTGAAACATTATTTCTTTGTGTTGGGAGTATTGAATATCCTCCTTCTAGCTATTTGGAACTATATATCATTGTCAACTATAGTCATGCTACAGTACTATAGAATATTAGAACATATTCCTCCTATCTGGCTATAATTTTGTATCTTTTAACAAATCTCTCTCTATCTCCCCTTTCTCCTATCCTTCCCTACCTCTAGTATTCTCTGTTCTACTTTTTACTACTATGAAGTCACCTTTTATTTGGCTCCCACATATGAGTGGGGACTTGCAGTATTTAACTTTCTGTTAACTGTCTTATTTCACTTAACATAATATCCTCCAGTTTTATCCACGTTGCATATATGACAGGATTTTCTTCTTTTTTAATGGTTGAATAGTATTCCATTGTGTATGTATACCATATTTTTTCTTTATCCATTCATTTCACACCTAGGTTGATTCCATATCTTGAATAGTGCTGCAATAAACATGAGGGTGGCTGATGTCTTTCAATATACTGATTTCATTTCCTTTAGATAAATACCCAGTAAGGAGACATACAAAAGACTAAAAAATATATGAAATAAAGGTCAACATAACTAATCATCAGAAAAACGCAAATCAAAACCAAAATGAGGTAACATGTCACCCCAGTGAGGATGGCAATTATCAAAAAGACAAAAAAAATTTACAAATTCTGGTGAGGATACAGATAAAAAGGAAGTCTTATATACTGTTTCTGGGAAGGTAAACTAGTATAGCCACTATGGAGAACAGTATGGAGGTTTCTCAAAAAACTACAAACTTTTTATTTTTAACCTCCAATCCTTATCTTTAGGCAACTAAATATTATGATACTTTAGAAATTAAACAAGAATAAAAATGTTAATTACTTTCAAGCATGACAAATAAAACATTTATTTATTTTTGTGATTCAAGAGAAGAGTTTGGGAGGTGGAATACATAGGAAGGGATTAGAACTTTAGTGTTTCTAAACTTTAGGTGAGCCTGACTGTAGAAAATTGAAATGATATGTGTGAGTCAGTTTGTGTGTGGTGATGGTGGTATTGTTTTGTTTCTGAAGAAAGCAGAAAGAAAAAAAAATATTTTCAAATAACTTAACTGCAGGTTGCAAAAGGGTTTGACAAGGAATCATGCATATCAGCTCCTTTGCTTAGCAGGCTAGTGCTAGCTACAAGGGCCAATGATAAAACGTTCAGTATGAGTTCTAAAAGCAGTATCTTAGCCTCTTTACTATGATGTAAACATAGTACCAATACCCCCAGGTTCCCGGAGGAAAAACACACACTCACACACACATGCACTCGAGCGTGCTCTCTCTCTCACTCTAAACACTCTGCATGAACATTTTTCTCTCTTCTCTTCTCTTCTTTTCTCTTCTCTTCTCTTCTCTTCTCTTCTCTTCTCTTCTCTTCTCTTCTCTTCTCTTCTCTCTCTTCTCTTCTTTTTCTTATCCCCCCCCAATAGCTCTGGTGAGGACTTTCAGTACCATATTGAATACAGTTGACAAGAGTGGGCATCCTTGTTTTTTGCCTGATCTTAGAGGAAAAACTTTCAACTTTTCTCTGTTGAATATAATGTTAGGTGTGGGCTTTTCATATATAGCCTTTATTGTGTTGAGGTACATTCCTTCTATACTTAATTTGTTGAGAGTTTTTATTATGAAACGATGTTGAATTTGTTAAATGCTTACCCTGAATCTATTAAGATGATCATATGGTTTTTATCCTTGTTAACATGGTGTATCATATGCATTGTTTTGTGTATGTTGAACCATCCTTTCATCACAGAAATAAATCCTACTTGATGATGGTGAATGATACTTTTAATGTGCTGCTAAATTATTTAATGCACTAGACTTACCATTGTCTAAAACAAAAGTTTAAAAAGGTAATGTATAATCAATTCACAATGATTTACTAAACTAATACGATCTTATTGGGTTATTGGAGTATACACTTATATTGATGAAAAATTCTCTTTGATTTGTAAGCAGTAAAAGCAAATAAGTGGTTCATATTTTTTTTTTACTTTTTAAATTTTTATCTTCTTTTTTTAGCAAATAAGCAGTTCATGGGATCATTAAAATAATGTGAATTATCATATCCTTACAAATCTTATATATACTGCTTATTACCTCTAAATGTTTAGAAATTTTGACATCTCTTTTTCTTTTAATGGTTACACAAACATTGTTTAGGAGCGAATATATGTGGGAAGAATAAAGATGATAAAATGAGCAAATGTCATTCTTATGAATAAGGTAGACTAAGTGACTATTGGCTAGGAATTCTTACTCTTTAATAAAATCCTTTCTTTTGAGTTTATATATATAATAACATTAGCAATTGTCAAAGTAATCCTAAAGCTCCAAAGTACGTATTTTATGTACTACATTGTCACCATTGGTAAAATCATCTGTATCTGAAAATATTACCTGTTTCATTTGGTTGTAATTATGTATAAATAAAAATAAATTCTCATTTATTTTATTGTTGAAATCATAGTTTAAAGGTATTTCTTAAAAACTACTACAACATGATCACCCTCTCTTCCCTGAAAACCTCAAGACATTTATAATATAATGAAATAATTACTCTTACCATTATGGTGTATAAAAAATTTGTATATATATTGTGGTTTAGTTTGATCCTCACAACAGTTATATGATATAGGTATTGTCAACAGCACACATTTACAGAAAAACACTGTAGTTTACAGAGGTCTATTCTCTTTGGGAGGTGACCCTTTTCTTCTGGTCTCCCTAGAATAGGAAAGTTGAAGAATCATAAAACTGAGTCATTTACCAGGCGCTATTAGCTCTGAATTCACTGTGTCATATTTATTCCAAATGAATAAATAGAGCTAAGCAAAAGGAATCAGAAGATAAGGATTTGAGGCATTTGATGCCATTTGCTTCCATTTTCATATTTCTCAAGCTCTTTATTTTTAGTTCCTTATTTTCAACACTTAGTTGGTTTGACACAGATGAGTGGTCTAGGAAGAATGGAACTGGAGCTATTTTAATTACTGATGATAGTCCACAAGCCATTTAGAGACAGAATAGGAAGGAAATATTTTCTTCATTCATTTCAAATAGAGCTATTTAAATGGCAAGGCCAATAACTTGCTCTCATGGTCACATAATTGAGTCATTGTAAACCAAGTGACTTGTATTTTGGTCTTCTTTGGTGCTTATTGTACCTTCTGTTGCCCATGATTTACAACTGAAGAATCGTATTTTAGTTCTTTTGGGGCTATACATTCACGAAAATCTTGAAGGTATTTGATTCCCTAATGGGAGGTATAAAGCTTGTGAACTGAAAGTGCGCATAAAATTTAAATTGTATTTTCACTCACCAATGGCTTAATAGGACAGAAACTCTTACTCAGACACATAATTTGCTTTCACAATAGAAAGATAAACAAAACCATAAATTATGATTAGCTAAGTGTTCTTCCTGCTGAGACAAATTAGTCAACATTTATTCTTCAACTGTGATACATAGATGCTATAATATTGAGAGAGCTTTCTGGATAAATTTGGTAAAAATAATTTTAAAAGTCTGAAAACTATATACTCTTGCTCAAGATATGTATGTTTACTGTAATACAGTGCCTTGATTTACATCCTTCCTTGTCATTTTCCTCTTTTTCATTAGAGATAAAGAAAATCAAGAGAGAAATTTAAATGTTTTTAATTGCAAGGGGAAAATAAATACATTCAAGGAAGCTTTGCGTATGAAAATATTTTTCAATTGGAAATTCCTGTGACAATGCCAGATTTTTCTTAAACCAATTTCTTACATAAAAATTCTTGCCACTTAAATGCCTATATTTGAGGTGTTCAAATATCTAGTATTACAAAGCAGAGTTTATTTTATTTTAGTATTTCAAAATTAGTGTTTTTTTAAGCACGAAATCTTGTATTAGTCAGCTTGGATTGCCATAACAAATACCACATACTGAGTAGCTTTTAGAAAAATAGAATTTTTTTTTTCACAGTTCTAGAGACTAGGAAGTCCAAGATCAAGGTGTGAGCTGATTCAGTTCCTGGTGAGGGCTCTCTTTCTGGCTTGCAGACAACCTTCTGGTTGTGTCCTCACATGGCAGAGAGAGAAAGGGAGCTCTGGTGTCTCTTCTTCACTTATAAGGGCACCAGCCCTTCATGACCCCAGTTAGTCTTTATGACCTCCTCAGAGGCCCTATCTCCAAATACAGTCACATTGAAGTTTAGAGCTTCAACATAAGAATTTTGGAGGACACAAACATTCAGTTCCTAACAAATCTGAATAATTTATTTGTAAGTGTGTAAGCAAAGATTTCTTTTAGTCTTAATACTCAGAAACACAAGCTGGAAATTATTTTTTATTTGTTTTTTCATTTGTTGCTGTCTAAACAGGAGTTTTCTTTGTACAAAAGTACACAAGTACAATTTCTTTTTTCTCTTTTCATATTTTTAGAGATGGGGTCTCACCATGTTGTCCACACTTGTCTTGAACTCCTGGCTTCAGGGGATCCTCCCATCTCAGACTCCTAAGTTACTAAGATTACAGGCACAAGCCACTACACCCCACCAGTACAATTTCTTATTCCATGGATTCAGATAAGTGAAAAGTATAACTCATTTTTTTTAAGATAAAATTTAACTTTTTTCTTAGGCCTTAGTTCTACTAAGTGATAAAGGTGCAATCTCAGTCATTTCAAGGAAATCTCTTATCAATTCAGACTAATCTTACTCACTTTATGATTTCCTACATTTTCTCAAGCCAATATCTAAATTCCACAGTGTTTAAATAATGACAAAGTATAGGAGAAGATAAAGATGCCTAATTGGCATTTATGTACCCTGGCATCTACCTTAGTTCATACCCCTCTCTGTTCTCCCATTGTTGGCCCCTGCAGATTCACTTTGAGTACTTCTTACCACAAGCACAAAATCCTTTCTATGTCCATTGGTTCTTTGTCTTATGAGAAACTTCAGTTCTGACCAATCTTCTTACCCAAGTGGAACCTCTATGAGCCCCGAGCCTGAATGCCTACATACCTAGATACCTCATGCAGCCATTTCTAGTATATGGATCCTATGGTAAGCAGAAAAATGATTCCCCTTCCCTCCCAAATTTCCACATGCTAATCCTCAGAACCTGTGAATATGTTATATTACATGGCAAAGGGAAGTTAAGGTTGCAGATGGAATTAAGGTTGCTAAACAGCTGACTTGAACATAGGGAGGTTGTTGTAGATTATCCAGATGAGCCCAATGTAATAAAAGTTCTTAAAAGTGGAAGAGGGAGGCAAAAGAAGATTCAGAGAAGGAGATGTGAGGACTTTAGGAGGACAGAGTGATGCCATGTGAGAAGGATTCGACCCACCATTACTGGCTTTGAAGATGGAAGAAAGGAACCAGACGCCAGAGATGTGAGTGGCTTCTAAAAGCTAGAAAAGATAAGGAAGTGAACTGTGCCCTAGAGCCTCTGAAAAGGAAACCAGTCATATCCATTTCAGACTTCTGATCTATAGTACTGTGGGATAAAAAAATAAGTGCTCATTTATGACACTAAATTTGTGGCAATTTGTTACAGCTGCAATAGGAAACTGATGCAGATCCTATGCCGTGAGTGATATGACAAACTTTATAAGTCTTGCTGACTTTCAAAGCTTTGCCTGTGAATGCAGGCACAAGAACTTTTGCTCTCAAAGTATCTAATTTAACTCTGTTTCTATATTCCCTCCCTTCTTAGTAGCTTGCCTGAAGTTGGGGAGAACCCTACTGACAGGTAAGGTCTTTTGTTCCTCTTTCTCATTGCCTCCTCTCCCTTAGCTTATAAAAACTTCAACAAATGAGGAAATGGGGAAGAACTGCCTGACTACAAATCTCTTCAAAATCAATTGTTTATGAAATAAACTTCATGCCTTGAAATCCTTTAAGCCTTAGACAATTACAAGTAAAACAGCATAGCTTTTGTAAAGCAAAACATTTGAATTTCAAAACTCTTGCTTTTGTTATGAATTTTGAGAGCTTATTTGAAACTAAGAAACCAATAATTCCTTTTTTTATACCATGGGCTTACTAGAATTCCGTCCCTGGAGAAATGGAGGTGGAATAAACAAGTTGTCTAGTCTGAGAGACAGTCACATGGCACAAAGATAAAGAGAGAACAAAAATATGAGTTAAAACTTCAAAATGTTATCCCCATAAATAAATTCTGAGCTCTTCATGTAAATTATTCACTTTTGCATTATCTTCAGTCAGATTTAACCTCAGGACATCTTTCTCCTGTCATTTAGGACACTACTGAGCTTCTTTCTCCTGTCCTCAGTTACTGATTTGAATTGTTATGAATAGGAGTGTTTTAGATTCAGATTTCCTGAGTTGGTGGGAAGAAATACATCTCAGCTCAGACCCCCCAGTAGACACTTTAAGATTTGCTGAGTTTCCTGATCTATTTAGTTTAAAGCACAGCATCTCACCAGAAATGATGTGGTCCCAGAGAAGAGTTGCAGAGAGAGCATGTCTTAGCTCAACTCCGTAAATGGGGCTTGCTGCCATCGGTGACACTGCCTTGGCAAGAGAGGACCTTGCTAGATTTGAGCAGCCTGATGTCTTGAAGACTACTTTCTTTAAATGAGCTTTACATCTTTCCTCAACTGATACAAACAATCTTCCTGGGCTTTGAGTCAAATTGATCATCAGTGAGACCATGTCCTTGTGTTTTGGGTGGGACAGTGGGGATGGGAATAGGCCGAAACCAGTACCATGTCCAGTCACATCCCTGAGCATAATCCCTAATTCTACTTTATTTTATTGCAAGTCAAACATGAATAAGAAGAGAAATATTTTGAAAGAAAACAAATAATCTTTCAAAATTTAATATTTTGAGTTCATCATTTCAGATAACACTCTTCCTTGCTTCCCTCAGTTAGTATGTAGAATCAGAAATTGCTTGCATTTGTTGTATGTAGGTATCAGCAGAAAGGTTTTGTGAATAAATTCTCCTAAAGCCAAGTACCCAACTTTGGGTTTCAAGATATTAAGATAAATGAAAATTCTTGACATATTCATTGTTCTTTATACAAAAATAATATTTGAATTTGTGTTTGGGAAACAAAATTGACTTTTAATAATTATAATACCATATATCTTACTAAGTTAAATAATGAATAATTTCTTCAGATTTAAATGTGCTTTCCTCACTCTCTGAGTTCAAGTAAATATTGCTCAACATAATATACATCTATCTGTGTACAGAATCACAGCTCTATGCCACCAAACTCTTCTTAATTTTAAGTGACAATAGTTCTTCCTTATTTTAATATTTTTTCTTATTTTAATATTAATATATGAGCAAGATTTTAAATTATGTAAGCACACTAAAAGAGCTTAATATTCAAAATAATATTGTGATGATTCCTTCTATAAATGGTAAGGGAAAGGAGACAAGCAATGGGCCTGAAATATGTTGGTGCCTTCTCTGGACCTTGTGTTGTACAAGAACCGGTTAATCTTTATAACCCTGTCGTACTTTGTTATCTGTATTTGCAAATTATGTTAACCTAGGTAACATAATTAGCTAACTGTGGCTCAGGACAATTACTAACTTAGCAAGAAAACATATAGTTAGTAAGTGGTAGAGCCCAGATTTATCTGACTCCAAAATTTTATTGTTTCAATAACATACTACCGTCAATTGCTTGCTAAATGGTCTTTAAATATTTAATCTTCATCTGATATATATATATATGTATACACTTTGTGAGTTTTCAAATTGCGTTAAAAATATAAAATTTTGAGGATTATTAAATTTCATGAAATTCATAAATATCTAGTCCAAAGCTCATTTTGTTTAAAAGGAAATAAGCTCAAAGAGATAAAATGCCAACTCATAGCCTTACAGCTTGATCGTGAAAAAGGCAACACAAAAACTCATATTATAAACTGGATTCCCATTTCACTTCACCCAACTGTTTTTAGAAGAATCTTGTCAGTGCTTTATGTATCTATGTGTTACTTATGTATGGATTTGTCATCCCATCCATTGAAACGTAAGGCTCTCTATATGATCCTCAGAAAAATATCCTGATAGGATATTCTATACCCCATATATCATATACATACTAATGAGAAATATCCTAATATTAACATTTCTCATGAAGGTAGAAGAGATTACACTAATGTGAAAAAATAGGGGTTCACAAGCTTGTTGGGAGAGCTTTAGAGGACTGAGTTTTATTATCAAAATTCTACCCAGGCAGGTGGTCATTGTCTTAGAGATTGTTCCTTGGTTTGAAGCCCTTTCAGTCCTTGTACTAGGGTTTGGAAGCAGGTCTCGCACTCTTGACAACAACTACTGTTTTAGATAAAATTATTAACTAGCACATGGAGGAGAATCCAAAGTGATCCCCAATCCTATGGACTTGACCTACACAGTGGCAGTGAGGGGGACTTTTCCCTAGAGTCACTAAGTTCTGGGCTTATGCGCACAGGACTCTTAGAATGATACGAGGGGAAGGGTCAAAGATAGTTGCTGATTCACTGGATTCCATGTTAGGAATTACCCGATAACATGAGGGTAGAAGCCTAAATACTCAGTACCAAGGCAATGCATGATTAAGCCTAAAATTGGGAGATGAAAAAAATAAAAAGCAAGAGAGGAAAACAATGAAGAAGCATCCTGATGAGGCCTCTCCTCTTACAGTCTAGTTAAGGTTAGGTACTGAAATGAAGTTTGAGAATTTTGAACCTCAAAGCATAATGAGACATTGAAAACTGACCTTCAAACAACTATTTACTGTTTGATCTATGACCATTTTTTCCCTATGAGTTTTATGTTGTTGTTGTTATAGTAGAAAGATTTGAAAAGTTATTTTTAGATGAAAGTAGATTTTTATGAAACCATAGAAAATGACAGGGCTAAGGAACATACTGGAAGATCTCTCAAGCAACAGTAAATTATCTAAGGAGAAAGCAACAGATTAGGTTCAGAGTTAAAACAGTAACAGCAACAAATGAATACAATTTGGTAGGGTTATTAGATTATTTTCATGAAGCATAAACCAAGCAAGCAAAGAACTTAGCAGAGAAAGTGACAGAATCAGATCAAGAAGAAAAGGAAATTTGGAAAATTTCAATCCCTAGTATAAATCAATAATATTTAATTAAAATTATTCAGAGTATTAACTTCCTACGTAATAATACAAATGACTGGAAAGAGAAGCACTCTTACTTAAGAAATTTGTCTATATATTTAAAGGCAATTGAGATGAGATATTTTTCTTAAAATTATAGCCCAAACTAATTTATTCTCAATTTTATGTTGGCATTATTAAGATAAATACCTTGGATATTTACTTTACCTCTTAAGTGTAGACAGAGACAAAAAAGCAACAACAACAACAAAAAGATATTTAAGTAAGAAGCTACACTATGAAGATAGAAAAGAATAATTACTTTTTAAAATATTGAGATTTTGTTGAGATTATTAGTGAGAGAGAGACAAGAAATACAAAGTAATAAAGATAAAGTCTTCAAACATTGAGGCAATTGAGTTTCCACACTAATAGGAGAAAATGATGATTGAGAGGGTGGGGGTGGAGAAAAAGGCCTTTCTCTATGAGAAGGCAGAATTTGTAAACAGACTTTTGGAAGGAGATATTATATAGAGGAATATATTGAATATATAGGATATTTTAAACTTTTTATGATAATAGTAACATGTTCAATTTATATATTGTGAGAGAAAAGGGGAAACATTTAAACATAAAATAAATCAGTAATTCTAAGACTCAGAGGTAGTTACAAAAACATATGGAAATAATGCCTTTCAGTTTTCTTTACATTCTTGTATGGATGACAATTTTTACAGACTTGAAAAAATATACTAGTTTTTTAGCTACATTTTGATTGCACAAATGAAAATAGAAGATGAAGATGAAGTCATTAAAAATGTACAAATAAGAAAATTGGACAAGGAGGAGATTGAAAGAGGCAACAAATAAATTGTATGTGGTAAATAGTTGTAAGAACGCCCCCCCAAATGTTGACTTAATTTTCTGTTATCTCTCAGTTTTGTTGTTATTCAAAATGATGCCATTTATTAAACTTTCTCTTGCTGCCTGATGACTTCAAAAGGGTTATGATTGGCATAAAAGACTAGCTCGAAGGAGTAGACTAGATCTTTGATCACAAATAATCCTTTTATGTAAGACACATTTTTGGCTTGTGGCAAGCAACCTGCAGTTGTCAATACTACCCAAAGTCAGGTAGTGTCTGCAGGAAATCCCCATGTTGAGTGCACAGACATACCTCTGATTCCCTTTAGGATAAAGAAATCTACGAAGAATGTTGTTCTCATATTATTAATGAGAAAATGTCAAATAATTCCCCAAAGCATAAATTTTCTCAAGCCTATCAAAAAGCTGAGGTTGTAAGGCAGCCAAGTAAAGACCACTTTGGGATAGTTGGGGCCTAAAACACAAAGGGGATTCATCTTCTCTCTCATGGTATTTATGACCAACCTCTATCAGGTGTTCATGGGAAAGACTGGGGCAGGGCAGGAGATGAGGGAGAGTCTCCCTTGGTGGCACAGGTGCAGACATGAGCAGTGGCTACTGGAGAATACCAAAACGTCCTCTCCAGTTTCATGGAAACTTTTGTCTTACGAAGTTAAGCCCTAAACTACTGGGGGTCGGGCAGAAAGTAAAGCACCTCCTGGCCCCAATACACAGACAAAGATCCATTTCTGGAAAAAGGAGTAAAATATTTTGGGTAGGAAGTTCTTGGCCTACACCAACCACTGATGCAGTTAGGGTGTAGCTTCCACAAGAAGGTGCAGAAATGATGAGAATGTCCTGCATAGGACCTGTCCAAGGCTGAGGCTGGACCAAAACAAAAAAGAACCCCACCTACTCCTATGACAAACCTAGTTCCTATGACAAGCAACAACAATCTAACGCTGGGGAAAGTACAAGAGTATAGGGAAAGACCTCCTTTGTGACAAAGTGTGTAGGAATAGCTGAAGAAGAAGTAGGGAAATGAAACCCCTCAGCACCTCAGCTGCCTCTCTAAGCGTAAGGTAAGTGTGTCAGTCAGTCAATCCATCACAGAGAAAAATGGAATTCTGCGGTGCCCTGAAGGTAACAATAGTGACCACAAAAGGCAAACACTAACATTGATGAAATCTCAAACATATTATGCAAGTGAAAGAATTCAGACTCAAAATATTATATATTTTATTATTTCATTTTATTAGCATTTTAAAATGTAAAACTACAAAGTCAGAAATAAGATCCCTGTTTGCCAGTGGCTGGGGGTGATTGGAAAAGGGATTTTTTGGGGTAATGACAATATTCTGTATCTTCAATGTGATGGTGGCTACATGACTATATAAATGAATTTAAATGTGTGTAAATTGACTTTTTAAAAGTCTGTACAAACAAAAAAAATGTGTCATGTTTGTTGAAAGGAGAACACAATTGGAATTCAAGAAACCTGGTTTCCCAATCTGAAACTGATGATTTACCACATATATGAAAGACCCTAAATTTGTTTATTCATTTAATAATTTATTGATCCATTCTTTTAATACATATTTAGTATCACAGGTATTGTCTGAAATACTGAGGGTTATAGTGTTAAAGAAAACAATATTTTTATTTTTAAGGAGTTTGTAATGGAAGTGATAGCAAATAAAGCATAACAACAACCACAACAAAACCAGCACAAAACAGAATTTCAGATACTGGTAATTCCATAAAGAAAATAACACAGGGTTAAAGACAAAGCAACCCTGTAGAAAGCAACATTATATGGGGTGAGGTGAAGAGAACACTTGACCAAGTAGTTAAAAGATGTACTCAAAAGTCTAAAGCAAAATCTGGAAGAACACTTTTTGCAGAGGAAAGAGAAGTATAAAACCAGGCTTTTGATTGGGGCTTTTTAAAAGAGGACTATGTAAGCATCCATGACCCTAGCAGTTTAGGAACATGTTCAATTTGTATTTATTTGAGGCGATTTCCTTATCATTGTTTTAAAAATAGTTTAACAATTTCATGTTCTTAATTTCATTCTTTAAGTTTTATGCTTTGTGAATGTTTTTTACTACACTCAAGAAACAGTATCATTTTCCAAATTCTTTTGCAAGATGGGAGGTATTAATGTATAGGGGCCATTAAGTCAAAATTTTGATTTACTACTTTAATCTTGAATCATCAATCTTTACATAAATGTATTTTGTTTACTTTTATTTCAATAAATGCAAAATCTAATTTTTGAAAATTGGCATATTTTAATTCATTTTTATTTGGGGGAAAGAGAGCCTTTGGATTCTTTTAATATAATTTTTCTTCATCATTAAAGTTAAATTTTCAGGAAATAGTTCACATTTTATTAATTTAATAAAGATCATTATGACTTCTTGGTTTGGAGGCTTTTTTTGGAATGTTCATTCCAAATAAGTGTAATATTAGAAACTTCTTTTACTTGAACTTGACTCTTAACAGAAAATTCTTTCTTCATCATATTATGTGTATCTTATGACAATTCTGAAGAAATATAGGTTATTTGATATATTAAGTTAAAGAAAGAGAAAAATCCTTGGGTATGCCACATATAGAATGTTGACACTAAAATCTACATAGAACTTCTGCTTCATATATTAAAGAGTAGTTTTTGTTAGACTAATACTCTTACCATAAATAAGTATAAAATGTAGAAGTAAAATAAATATTATTTCAAGGCATCAGAGAGCAATGAAGACTGCCAGGTCCTTAAGGTCCAAGATCCTTTAGAGAAGGTAAATTGGATACCTACATGGAAAAAAGAGTTTTTATCTCTATGAAGGAGTTAAGATATGCCACCCCAAAATATGTCATTCTGGCACATTGACTATTTTAAG
Source organism: Cheirogaleus medius (assembly GCA_008086735.1). Classification (NCBI taxonomy): domain Eukaryota; kingdom Metazoa; phylum Chordata; class Mammalia; order Primates; family Cheirogaleidae; genus Cheirogaleus; species Cheirogaleus medius. Next base: position 1,353,125 of record VBSM01002608.1, read on the forward strand.
TTAAAAATGCTTTAAATATAGCAGGTGCAAGAAGATCACTCTGACCTTTGTTCTGCTTCTTAAAACCAGGAGATGAATTTCCCATGTGAAAAATTCCTATACCAAAAGGAAAGTAGGATTCTTATCATCAAGGACAGAAAGTTGAGGTCACAGGGAATTTATATAAACAACCCTTATTTTCCTAGACACAGTTCTACTCAATTAACTACCCTAATCCAAGACTCTTTGCCTTATCACATTCTTAAAATGTACTACGTTATCCGATTCATAAGTATTTGACTCTGAATGCATTTTAAGGTCTTCATTTCCTTATGAAGTCTCTTTACATTAAAAAGTTTGTATGCATTTATTCTGTTTATCTGTCTTACATCAATTCAATTATCAGGCCCAGTTGGAAAAATCCTTTCAAAGGTAGAGGTAAAATTTTGCCTCCCCTATGTCTACATCAAGCCAAACACTCAAAATACCATTTCTACTCTAGGTCTAAATATGTAGATCAAATCATGCAGAGAGGATAATGCAGATTATATAAGCAAACATATGTGATAGTTCATTTGATGTGTCAACTTGACTGGATACTTAGATAGCTGGTAAAACATTATTTCTGGGTGTGTCTGTGAGGGTGTCTCTGGAAGAGATTAGCATCTGAATCAGTAGACTGAGTAAAGAAGATCTGCCCTCACCAATGTGGGTGGGCATCATCCAATCTGTTAAAAGCCCAAATAAGACAAAAGTCAGAGGAAGGATGAATCCTTTCTCTCTTCTTGAGCTGACGCATCCATCTTCCCCTGCCCTTGGACATGGAAGTTTCTGATTTCTAGGTCTTTAGACTTCTAGACTTGCACCAGCAAACCCTAACCTCAACCCCCACACAATTACCAGATTCTCAGGCCTTTAGCCTTAGAGTGAAGCTACAGCAACAGCATTTCTGGTTCATCATTTTGAAGATGGCAGATCATGGATCTTTTTGGCCTCCATAATCAGGTGAGCCAATTCCTATAAAATCTCTCTCTCTCTCTTTCTATACACACACACACACACACACACATACACGTATCCTCTTGGGTTTGACAAAGATTTCATAAATAAAGCACAAAAGGTACTAATTATAAAGAACAAGATTAATAAACTTAAATTCATTAAAATTATATTAATAAAAAGACTCCCTGAGAGAGTGGAAAGGAAAGCCACAGAGTGGTAGAAGATATTTGCAATAGATATATTTCAAATGATTTATATTCCCAATATAAACAACCTTTAAAAATTACCAAGGAAAAAATAGGCAGCCTAATTTTTCAAATGTGCAAAAGACGATCAGTCACTTTAAAATGAAAGGAAAGAAGTGTCCAAAAACAATATTAGTCATATGAAAAGTACAAAATAAAATCACAATGAAATATCACTATTCAACAATCAGAATGGTTTCATAAAGCAAATGCACAACACATAAACTTACTAAAAATGTGATAATAACAAGTTTGGGTTAGGTTATAGAGAAACTTAAAGATAGTGCATTGCTGGTGAAAATGTTAGTTGGTACAATTATTTTGAAAATTGGTAATATCTATTAAAGCTGAACATATGCTTTCTATGTGTGGGTGATCTTATTTTCTTATTTTTACTTTTGTTGACTTTTTAAATTTTCTATAAGTATGGCATTATCAACTCCATAGGAAAATGTATTTACTTTAAACAATATATTTAACATTTCTTAGTTCAGTCTTTGTTGAGAATGTATTTAACTGTGGCATATATAAATTATATTTATCTTTTTCCTGAATCTTCTGAAGTACAATAAAATCACTAAGACATCAGGTTATATGAGCATGGATTTCCATTTTACAAATTCACTGGTAAAATTGTTCAAACAGCAGCAGTAAACAACAAGCTAATATTATTGAGGTAAGAGTACAGAGAAGAAGAAAACATCCGAACCAGCACAGAAATTACAATGGTCCCAGAGCACAAGCCTGAGTTACTAAAAGACTCCAGCTGATGGTGCCTCCCTCCTGATCAACTCCCCTTTTGGTCTCTGATGCTTTCTCCATGCTGTCAATTTCCTTCTTTATGGCCCTATATAGGTAACAAAAGTCCATTTATAACATATATTATTTCCAGATTTAAGAAAATATAAATTGATATGGGCTGTGATATATGGTAGCACTTTATTTAATCTATTGCAGTTTTTGCATCAAATTCCCTCTTGATGTTGCAGGCCTGGTGCCCATTTGATGCCAAATATAAACACAAATGCTAGCTTCAAAGGGAAAAATTCAAAGAAAAACAGTCAGGAGAGAGAAAAATCTTTTAATTGCCATTTAAAAGAGGTCTGTGTTGTTTCGTGAATACTTTGGTGATGTATTTGGGATAGGAGAGGAAGGAGGCATGATTATGTAATTGCTAAGCTGCTTTTGGAATCCCAGGGCTCCCTAACTATGAAAAACTTTTGTTTTTGTGTAAGGAAAGTGAGTAAATTTAGGCACAAACCAGAGAGAGGATTGATTGTTGAATGAAGAAAGAAAATAGAGAAATGAAATCAGTTGGAGCTGGAAAGGAGATTTGAGTAATTAGAAATCCCTAATGGGGAATTTATACTATTTTACTGCTTGTAGAGATATATAAATTTCTCTTCTCCCTCTTCGGATTAAATCCCCATAAAAGTCTTGCTAAAGTCTGCATGAGTTTTCTAGGGCTGCCAAGCAAAATACAGTGGCTTAAGCAATAGAAACAGATTGTCTCAAAGTTGCGGAAGTCTAATATCAATGTGTCATCAGGGCCACAGTCTCTCTGAAGATACTAGGAAAGGATCTGTTCAGGCCTCTCTCTTTGGCTGGTGGCAGCATAATTCTAATCTTCTCATGGCATTCTCCTTATGTGTGCATCAGTCTATGTGCCTAAATTTTCCCCCTTTTATAAGGATACCAGTCATTTTGGATTTGGGCCCAGACTTATTATTGCATTTTAACTTGATCACTTATATAAAGAATCCATCTCCAAATAAAATCTTGAGATTCTGGAGTTTAGGACCAAATATATCTTTTTAGGGGGATACTATTCAGCCCATAACAGTTGGCCCTCTGGTCTCTGCCAGATTCAAGTTTTTCCTGTGTGCAAAATACATTCATCCCTCCCAACAAAAAGTCTTAATCCATCCAGAATCAACTCACAGTCCAAAATCTCACCAAAATCTCAACTCAATACCCCAAATCTCATCATCTAAATCACTGAAATAAACCACAGTATAATATAATGTATGTTATATATATGAGAGAGAGAGAGAGAGAGAGAGATATTGATTCTAAGGAATTGTCTCACATGATTGTGGGGGATCTTAAGTCCAAAACCTGTATAGCAAACTGGCAGGAAGAAAATTCAAGTAAGAGTTGATGCTGCATGTAGTCTTGTATCTGAAATCTGCAGGGCAGGCCAGGGAAGAAACTCAGGTAGAGTTCCTATGTTTCAGTCTTAAGGCAAAAATTCTTTTTTTAGGAAACCTGAGTCTTTGTTGTTAAGGACTTTGGCTGGATGAGGCCCAGTCACATTATGGAGAATAATCTACTTTACTCAAAGTTTACTGAATTAAATGTTTAATCACATCTAAAACATACCTTCATAGCAACATCTAGACTGGTGTTTGACAAAACATTTGGGCATCATAGCCTAGCCACATTGACACATTATATTAACTAGCACATGCTACAAAAATACCATTGAGTTGAAACTGATTTTGTGATGCAACAAAGGCTCAATCCCACTATAAAATGAATATGGGATGATAACAGAGACTGCCTAGGGAAATAAAAACATTGAAATTACCCACAAATACATTAAATTTTCTTTCACCTCTGAGTAGATTAAGCACAATATAGTAGCAATATTATGGGCCAGAACTTAGACAGACCTATACTATAATTACAATTTTACCACTTACAAGTTGTATGACTTCAGAAAAATTACTCAATCTCCAAATTCCTTTCTCTTTATTTTTTTTATTTTATTTTTTTTTT
>VBSM01002608.1:1357231-1436737 GCA_008086735.1 Cheirogaleus medius
GGCCTCCCAGAGAGCTAGGATTACAGGCGTGAGCCACCGCGCCCGGCCTCCTTTCTCTTTAATTAGAAAAAAGTGAATATTATTATCTCTGTTGTGAGGATTAAAGTGGGTGGTATGTCTAAACTTCAAGGTATATGGCAGTATTCAAAAAATGTTGGTTCTATTCCTCTTTCCTTTAGTTTTAGACTCTGGAAATAAGATGATAAAATGATACTATTTCTCATATTGATTAAGTATAAAGAGATAGTGAACCACTACCTTTTGTAAAGTTATTAGCAAGAAATTAGATCAACAATTAAATATTCAGTAGGGTACAAATGTGCCTATATGTTATGAATATATTCTTATTTAAAGTTATTTATGAGTTAGGTTAGTTATTGAAAAAACAGAGTTAGAAATTGATGGACAAAACAGCTGAATAACCTTAGATAGTTGCATTATTTTTATCTTTGTCTAAAATGTGCATTAGGGATTAATTTTAGGTAATTATGATGATTTGCTGTTTAGTAATTGAATGGACAAAACTTTGGCTTCAAATATGGGAAGACCCAGCTGCTTAGACTATGGTAGTGTTGCTCAGAATCACTGTTCATCAGGAAACATTTGAAATGAAGGCTCTGAGCTTGGTATGTATCAGAAATTTTGGAAATTCCTTATCATTAGGTTTCTAGGGATGATTTTGCATAACAGACTTCTCCCAGATACAGAATTGTTTCTGTCTTAAAACTTGAATTTCTTTTCAGATAGATACTCTAGTTAAATGCCCAGAGGCTACTATAAAGTGGAGTGCTTGTAAATAAGTAGACTCCTGAGATCTTTATAAATTAGCACATATTTGTAGAAAAACTTGCAGGAATTTAATCAAAGTGTTGACATGCTGCCAAATAAGTAAGTGAAAAATATTCATCGCATACTCAAACTCAAAAATAATCTCTATAAATCAAACCAACCATGCTAAACAAAGATAGACATGTAAAGGAAAACAGAACCAGTATTTCTGAGAACAATATTTCTGAGTCCTTCATACCAGAAATAGCAATTTCATCAACAAGTGTTGGAATTTATCTGAAATTCCCAAGTAGTACCCTGTCAATGATCATTTCAGAAACTGTTTTTCTCTAGAATTATGCTTATACTAGTTGACAATTTTGCCTAAAGAGTGGACTAAGAGCTAAGTCATTGTTTTTGCTGCTTCTCACATGTAGTTTCTTAAGCCAGAAACTCAAGAGTCATCTTTGTTCCTCTCTTTCCCTTGCACTCATACCTACATCCAATCCATCTGCAAATCCCATCACTCCCACCTCAGATTGACACCTTCTCATCACTTCTACTCTGTCACTCTCTTCCCCACGACCAGGATCCCTTCATGTCACATGATTGCAGCAACCACTTCCCAACTGGTCTTGCAAACTCTATTAATAATCTTAACCCCTCCCTGTCTCTTCTCCACACAATAGCCAAGGACACTTTATAAATAAAATATGTTTCTCTCTGGCAAAAAATACTCTGGCAGTTTCCTATTACCCTTATGATAAAGCTTAAAGTTCTTACAGTGGCTTAAAAACATCTACTTGATCTGCCCCCACTTCCTCTTCACTCCATGCTCTCTTAATGGCACTTACTCCACTCCAGCCTGTTAGGAATTCATTCTTCCCCTTAAAGGCAAACTACCCTATTAAACTTACTCTTCCCTCTGTCTGGATGCTCTCTCTTTAGATGTGCACATAGATTTCTCCTTCAAGTCAGTCGATTTTGCCCTCACTTTCTCTCGTTCTATTCCTTAACATTATTTTATTTAATTTAATCTACATTAACCTACTTTCTTTCTTTCAAGTACTTACCATTATGTATTATTTATTTGTTGTTTACTTGTTTATTGTGTGTCTCTCTCAATAGAAAAGAAGCTCTCTATAAAGTGCTGTGGATTTTAGGCTTTTGTTTAGTGCTGTATTCAGCTCCTAAAGTAATTGATATAATAGAACTTATTAAACAAATGAATGAAGAATGAATGCATTTCTGTGAAAATCCTAGGTGAAAATTAGAAATCATAGGTCTAGAGAATAATTTTGATGAAATGAATCCAAGAATCAAAACACATTCAAGAAATATGGATTGATTCTCCCTTGTCTATAGTTAAACATTGTGAGGATTCTTCCAGATATTTTTCTGTCATTGTTATGATTTTATAATTAGTCTGCTAAATCTAAGCATTAAAACATATTTTTCTAATTGGGATTATTTTGATTTTGGCTTCAATGATTGTGGTATCTGACAAACAAATGGAGGCTTAAAAATAGCTGTTTATCTTACAAATCAGGTCCAGAGACAGTGCAGGAATTCCAAGATAAACCCAAAAGATAAATGATATCAGTTCAGATATGGGTTTTCTCCATCTTTCCACACTTCCATCTTCACCTTGACAGAAACACCTCAACTTGCCTATGGTCTCAAAATGGCTACAGCTCTTTTGGGCATCAGATCCTTATGCAACAGTATCCAAAGGTGGGAACTGCAGTTTTCCTAATGTATGTCCTTCTAAAATTTTTTCCCCAGAAGCCCCCAGAAGATTTCCTGTGATATCTCATTGGCCAGGGTTACAATTTATGACATGCTGTAACAAATTATATGCAAGAAGAATAGAATTGTTATAACTGGGTTAGACAACTGACATTCACCCCTATAATCCCTGCAAATGTGGGAGGGTAAACATATGAAAAAATCAAAGGCTCTGGAGAAAGAAAGAACATGGTAACCTTCGATGACTGCCAGAAACACAAAATTATTATTATGTGGAAAGAGTGTTCTATATTGGCAACAAATTAATTGCTAGAAAAAATAAAGATAAATGTTTTTAGTCATCTTTCAAATCTCAGTTCACCTGTTTCAGTAAGCATTTCTTTGACTTCTCAAACTAGGTCAGGTACCTGTTTTACATCACCAGAGGACCCATGGGAACTTCAGAGCTAGCTAGCACAAATGCTGCTATGGGATTATTTGGTTCATGTATGATTTACTGACCAGACTACCGTATGAAATCTATGGAAGCAAAAACTAGGGTTATTTTGCTCACCTTTATAGCATTCATGCTTAGAACAGTGTCTGGTACACAATAGGTACATAAAGATTTTATGTAAAATGTATGAATGATCAAGAATAAGGGTACTTTTTGCTGTTACTGAAATAATCCAGTAAGGTGAATGGATGGAAATATAGCATGGAAAAATTAAATTTAAGCTCAAACAAATTTTAGAAGTTGATAGAGGCAGAATCTACCTGGACATTAAGAATTTAAATGTGCTATCTCTGGAGCAGGAGAAAGTGTTTTTACATTTCTTACTCCTGTTCTTAAAAAGCTTCTGAGGCAAACACTGGCTTTCCAACATGAATATTTCAATAGTTCAAAGCCCCGTCTCTTAGCCTTAATCAATAGCTTCTCCGTGTGTGTGTGTGTGTGTGTGTGTGTGCGTGCATGTGTGTGTGAGACACACTTATTCTCATATAGAATTCAGTTTTAAATTAAGAAAAATGTTAGGGAAATTAAAAGTTAAATTAACAAAACTAACAGGAAAATAATACTCTTTGCAACAGAGCCTAGAAATAGACAATTAGAAAACTGGGACTTGAAGTTGGTTTGGAAATGAAAAGAGAGAGAGAGAGAGAGAGAGAGAGAGAGAGATATTTCTGTGCTATTTTATTTAAAAATTTTGAGGGTAAATTCTTCCAAAAAACTGCACACGCAATCTGTTTGGTTTTAAGAATCTCTGAACTATGTTACACCGTTGCTAACCTTGCTCTTAACCATCCTGGTTGTTGAGATTGGTAGTACCAAATCAGAGCAATGGGAAATCAAGAACCCTTGAAAGGCCATAATGTATGAATTGATCTTCTTGGAATCTTCCTGTCACAAGAAAAATCTATGAACCTTTGTAACTAATGAATGATAAAATCCTCATACCCAGTGTTCTGAAATTGTTTCAGTCTACAGGATCCATTTCTGCTTCTTGTACTTCCCTGTGTAGCTGAACATGTCTACTTCTGTTTTCTTGCAGCTGGCAAAATATCAGTCTTTACCCCTATGTTGTCCTTAGAAATACTATAGTGTGTGATACATATATATATAAATATATATAACTATTAAACTATTAATAGTTAAAAACTACTAAACTATTAAAAATACTGTGACACAGTGAAATGAATAAAACAAAGAGCATTAGTAACTAAGCAAGCATTATTTCAACTATACCCATCCCCTTCTTTTCCAAAGTCACCAATATATTTTGAAATAACAAATTGGTTGTCGGTGCAAAAATAATTTCCAGGTAATAGTGAAATGTCTTGACTATTTAGTTTAGGACAGTTAACCATATGAAGCCAGAATTATTTCCAAGAAAATATAAACATGACATGCCTTCTTAATAATAAGCAATATTCTCCATCTCTTTGCCAAATCCTGATCTTGTTTTAGTTCTTCAATAAGTTCAGAATTTGTTGACTACTCAACTTTATAATATAAAAATAGAGTCCTTTTTTACTAAGGGTAGCACTTTTGATTCTCATTTGGTTGGTAAAAAGTGTCAGGATCAGGGGAAATTAGAATCTCAAAACTGACAGAAGATGTTTTCAAATGCTGATGGCATCTATCTTGAAATTGCTGAGTTTCTCATGGATTGAGCACAAGCTTCATAAAAAAATACTCTTGAGTTGTTAAGGAAGTTCTTTATGATTTGACCACATGGGAACTCTTTTCTCCAGGAATAAGGATAATTGAGGGCCTCTCTCATCAGTTTTCCTCTGAAACATTGTTCCAGTTTCTGAATATTGCTACTCATGTTTTACTATTAAGTGTACATGCAACATGCGTTGAAACCACTGGTAATAAACCTAGAACATTCTGGGTATGAAGCAACCTGCAATTGTGGCTGAAGCTATTGCAGTGTTGATTAAAATCAATAGACTATAGTACAATCTTTCTGGTTTCATCATGTTGATGATAGAAAATATGAGATCAACTACTATTACATAATAAGAGAGAACACCTAAAAATATAGCACAAGATTCTTGGTCTTAAAATTGAGTTAATTTTAAAATATGTATGGGGTGCTTTATTCTTACTGAATTTGGTTATGATATGTGACAAGTTTGATTAAAAATTAAACATCCCATCAAAGTTGAATATCTGAGGTTATGTAAATGATTGAACTGATGTGAATATTTATTTCTGCTTTGATCAAATTGATAAAAATAAAGCAACAACTCACCCAAATTAGATTTCAGTCCTTTAAAGAAACACATTCAGCTGAAAACAAATTTTCTTACCCTCTGCCTCTTCTTTGTGCTGATTACTTTATAGTTAGAGCCAAGCGGTGGAAATACTTTGTTACAACTTATTTTGTCTTTCTGGGGTTTACTTTGTTTCCTTTTGGGGGGTGGGGTTTATTTCAAATGCATTTTTAATGTAGAAAGACCACATGAAGGCACTGAAGTAGAGCCTAAATCAAGTTTCTATAAAAATACAATTTATAAAGAAAGCATAATGAATAATAATTTAGGAAGAAGTTCCAAAAATAACAAGCAATAAAACAATGAAAAGAGCACTAACATCATTGAAAAAAATAAAAAGGCTGCAAAGAGGTTTCTATGATCAAGATAGTGTAAATGTGTGTGACTGTTGTGTGTTTTAGTAATTTATTATTTTCTCTCCGAATTGTTTTTTTCCCGTTCCTCTCCCCTTTTAATGCACTTCCCTGTCAGTTCTACTCAATAATTAATTTTTTTTAGTAAATTAGGAAATAGGAAGCACAGAAGCAAGTAAGGAAAAAAGTCAAGCCCAAATTGATATCCAAAGTAGCCAAACAATGTAGGTAAGTAGAAAAACATTTTTTCATGAAGTTTTAAAAAATCTATCCAAAAATTGTATATTAAGAGAAAAACAACAAAGTACCTTAAATTGAATATAGAGCACCATTAAAAAGTAATACTTTTAGCATGCTAAATAAAGTTGCTGAGTTATCCTGATACTATTTGGTATCTCCAAATTTCTATTACAGCCATTAACAGTTGATGCCATGGATTAGAAAGCTATAGCTTATGGGTTCTCCACCTGTTTTTATAAATAAAGTTTTACTGGAACACAGTCATATCCATTCTTTACGTATTGTCTAGACTACCTTTGTACTGTAAGAGCAGAGTTGATTAGTTGTGATAGAGATATACAGAGCAAAAAAGAGAGAGAGAGAGAGAGAGAGAGAGAGAGATAGATACACAGAGCTTAAAATATTACTATCTGACTCTTTGCAGGAAAAAAAAGTTTTCCAAACCTTAGTCTATATAAATGAAAATAATTAAAGTTATTTTAAATGACATAACTGAAGAAATTTCACTAATAAAAAAAGCAAAGATGACTTATACAAGTCTGAGATAAGTAATAGTGTGTGATGAGATTTATTTTTCCAAAAATATAGGTTTCCTTAAAAAAATAAGATTTAGCCCAAGAACACAATGAATATGAAACATTACCTGTTGGGGTTTAGAAAGGAAAAGAAAGCATTCTAAAAATATATTTCTTTGTTAGGGTAGGCTAACTGCTATAACAACTCTAAAATTTAAGTGACTTATCACATTATTATTATTATTATTATTACTTTTTCACTCATTTAACAATCTAAAGAGTTTCCTTATTGGGAGTCTCTTATGGTCCATTGTTCTCTGAGCCATGCTTTGGACTTTTTAGCTCCTTATACTTTTGTGGTACCATTTTCTTTTAGGTCCTTGAAGCTTTCTTCACTTAATTTTCTGACAGAGAAAAAGAATGGAGGATTGTGAATGGAGGATTTTATAGAACATAGCTGAAAATTTGGTTCATCATTTCCACCCAGATTCCATGAATTTAGTCACGTGGCTTTCACACAATTACAAAGATGTCTACAATATGTTTCTTGCTGTGTGCTCAAGTGGAACAGGGAATTCATTCGATTAATTAGCTACTTTGTGTATTAAGTGCTGTGCCCACATGCACACATGCACACACGTGCATGGACATACACTTTGTAATACAGAAGAAGCATTATGTAATTCTCATACAATAAGTAGCCATCAACTATTACAGCTAGAAAAGTAGCTTTATTTTAGAATCTATGGCAATTGTTCAAGTTCATAAATTCAAATTACATCAAATTTATTTACAGAATTGATTTTTCTTATAACATTAAAGTCATGATATGATCTATGACAAATAGCTTATGTAAAAAATTTTAGTACTTGGATGTCACAAATAAAAATTAAAAGTAAGTATCCTTTAAATACTATAACAAGTTATTAAGAAAATATAAATGTTTAAGTATAAGGCTGAACAAAAGATCTGAAGTTATTATCAACATCTGTGACCTAAGGAGCAGTGCTATAAAAAAGAAATATGATAAAAGCTACATACAATATTAAAATTTTCTAGTAGACATATAAAAATAGTAAAAAAGAAAGAGGTGAATATAATTTTAGTAATATATTTTATTTAATCCAATTATCCATATTATAATATCAGCATGTAACTAATATAAAATTATGATATTTTGCTTTTTTCATAACAAGTTTTCAAAATCTGAGGTGTATTCTATGCTTCAAGCATGACACCAACCATATTTCAAAGACTCAATAACCACATGTGGCTGTGGCTATCATCCAGACAGCACAGTTCTAGATTAGTAAGTTAGCTGCAAACTTTAGGGAGTCTAAAAATCACCTGAGAGAAATTGTTAAAAGTACAGATTCCAGGTTCTCACTTAGAGAGTCTGATTCAGAAGGTCAGGGTGGAATCCAAGAATCTGCATCTTAACAGACAGTTTCATGATTTTCACGCAGGAGATAAGGGGGACACACTTGATAAAAGGCTGCTGTGTAGAAATCTCTAAGATCTCTCCTAACACTAATTTTATAGTTTCTAGGATTTTCAGAACCTTCAGTTCCAATAATTTCAGCATATAGTGTTTATAATAGCATATAATTTTGTGGAAAATTTGTTTAGAGGAGCATACTGAATTTCAAATCTTTGAGGATTGTTAACAAAGCCACAGGGCAAGTTAGAAATGATTGGGGTCATCTTTGTTCAAGTTTACATTCCTTCCCCACAGAGTAAAGGGAAAGATGCATGGGAGGCACCTTCAGTGTCACTGATAAAAATATTTTCTTTATTGTCAGAGATGAAGAAACTTATTCATTTTGATAATCACTGAGAGTTTTGTATTCCAGGAAACAAATTAAATCTATATGTAATAGATCTCAGCTTTAAAAAAAAATCCTCCTCACATTCTAAATCATTAGCAACATATGGTTTATTTTTACTGTTTTATTACCTTTTCCTATTGTGAATTTCCCACAGACTCTCAAGCTCATATGCCTTCCTATAGATTTTACTAGATGTCTCATTTTATCTGATACTGTACCTATCTAAAATATAAATGACTACTATTTAGAATGTCCAACATCTCTCTATATATAAATTGTTTGGTGATATATATATATAATATATATGTATATATATGAAGTGTTCTAAAATATTTTAACAAATCAAAGCTCCCAAAATGTTACATGTATATTAGCAGCAGCTTCTGTTTTAGAAATAAATGACAATTTTTCATTATTTTCCAATTTAAAGGGACTTATTCCATTCACTCATGAGATCTATGAATCATTTTCCTCTAATATCAAGGCCAAGGACTTCTTAGAGTATATGTCCCTTCTGTAAGAGAACTAAAAATATATCTTTCTCCAAGGATGCTTCCTTTGTTGAGATAAATCCAATCCAATCTTCTCCATAATCAATCATGGTCCAACATATAATATTTTCAAGCAATTTTCTTTCCAAAGATATGTACTTTTAAGTGAGGTATGAAATGTTTTAAGCTTTCTCAGAAAAGATGTTGGGATATAAACTGCTGAGTCAATCTATGCTGTTCAAGACTTTCTGTGAAATTTCTTGATAACTTTGGGAGAAAAATGATCTATCTTTCACTTATTCCCTCAAATTACTTACAAAGTGAAGACTTCCTTTGGAATATTAATCTCAATAATTTATTAGATCTAATTTTTCATATATAAACTGGGCATATTCTAGATGCAAAGGAGCCACACATACTACCAGAAGTACAATGAAGGAAACTTAAGATACCATCTCTACCTCAAAAAGATTCAAGCTGTGCTTGTATACACTTTATTTCTTAGATAAAACCTTGTAATATAAGTAGTAGTATTATTCAACTTTAGATTGAAAATCTAGCCCCAATGTAATGCAGCTCCGAGGCGTTAAAGTTGGGTTCTAAACTGAAAATTTTAACGCTGTCTGGAACTCTTTCTGCTACATCTGATGTATAGGATGAGAAGAGAATGTACACAATTTCAATGAAAATTACTGAAAGTTTTATGATACTTAATTCCTCCAACTATGTAGCAAATGTAATGTCCTAGATGGTTTTCATAAAATTAGAGAAATCTTATTTGAGCAATGAGATTACTAAAGATTTTAAATAATAGAACCACATTCATGATTATTTTTCTTTAAAAAAATACATCATAAATTACTTATTCTTAGATCCACATGTAGTCATTTTCTCATACCAGAAAGATATTTCATGTTATATTGTTATGGCACAAGACACTGAACAGTGAAAATTGGTGTAATTTAAGTTCATGTAGAAAGCTATTAAGACCTTTAGAGTAAGAAACTCTTTAAAGTGACAATTCTTCCTAGATTATTAAAAATATCAATTGTTTTACAGTCTGACAAATCAGTGATAAATGATAGTTAATAACATGCTTTTAATACAGAAAAAAACCACAAAGTATTGTACTATATTATCTTTTCATGGTAGCAGGGAACAATTTTCTACTTCCTCTCAGTCTACCTGCCAAAAATTTTTTTAAAAACGTTCAAAATGAGATCTAAAAATCAATCATATTTATTACAGTACAATTGGATTACAGGGAAAATATTACAAAAACATTTTCTATGCTGAAATTTTTTCAAACATTAATGGTGAGTAACTGACCTTTACTAGTACTTAAAGGTGTATTACACTCTTATACATCCAGTCTTTCTTCAGTCCCTTTTCATTACATAGTTATTCTAAGACTAGAGATGAATAAATTAATAAAGACTGCTGTTTAAATAATCATGACTGGAGGGTTGACAGTGAGAGGTAAGATCAAGCTTAAAATGAGCAGTACACTAATTTCACTCTTATTTCCCCCGACTCGGGAACTTTAGCAATAAGTAATTTTATTTCAGGAACAGCAGTAACGCACTCCCCCCTAAAAAAGAAGAAACTGGAAAACAGCTCTGGAGGAAGAAAACTAATTTTTTCACGTGTTGCTTTTAGATATAAAACTCTCAATAATCGGAAAATTCAGAGACTTCCATAATATGGTACTAAAAGGATTTCCTTGCTCTTGATCCACAGCGTGCAAAAACCCCCTAGAAACCTCAAAACCACCACTGCAAAGCTGTTCTTAAGCAAACAAGCATTAACTTCTATGGGTTTCAGCAAACACTTCTGGACCAGTGTGACAATTCCCCTCTGATCTCTCTTCTCCCTCCTTGCAGAGTCCCGGAACAGAGAAAGGTACTCAGAGGGCGTCTGCGCGGAGGCCCAGGGGCTCACCAGGGTCCTCGCTGCCAGCTTAGAGGAAGGAAGCCCTTGGAGGCCACCGGTCGCACCGCCGCCCCTGAAACCCGGGTCTAACCCCGTGCGGGCGCCCCTTCATCTACCCTTGGGCCGGAAAAACGACCGGACAGAGAGTGTGGGGGAACTGTTGCGGGGAGGACCAGGTTCCCTCATTCGGCAACCGGCCCGGACTTCCGGGTCCGCAGGGGCTGCTGAAGTAGCCGGAAGAGAGACCCTTGTTCCGGGTGTGGGCCCCACCGCCTGCTGGAGATGCCCAGGGAGCTCCTGCCGCGATATTATCAACAAGCCGCCCAACCGGTGTTCTCATTTCGCTTTTTTTTTTCTTCCTATTTTTCAACTTTATTACAGCTCTTACCCCTTGTACTGTGGACATAAGGCCTTTGAACTTGCTTTTTCCTCTGCTAGAAAACTTCTCCTCTTGTTTGTCCTATAGGTAGCTGATTTTTATCACTTTCCTCTCCAAGGGGTCATTCTTAATTGCTCTGACAAATCAGTTTTCTGGGCTATGTCTTTTATAGGGCTATATATCTCTCCTTAGGAGTATTTATCAATAGTTTAATTTTCTTTTTGACTCTATAATTACAGGCATACTTCATTTAATTGTAATCTGCATTATTGTGCTTTGCAGATACTGCATTTTTTTTTTGACAAATTGAAGGTTTGTGGCAACCCTGCATGTACCAAGTCTTATCAGTGCTGTATTTCCGAAAACATGTGCTCACTTTGTGTCTGTATGTCACATTTTAATAATTCTTGCAATATTTCAAACTTTTTTAATATTATGTCAGATATGGTGATCTGTGTTCCATGACGCTACTTTTGTAATTGTTTGGGGGCACCACAAACCACGCATATAAAAGATTGCAAACTTAATTGATAAATGTTGTGTCTCTCCTCACTGCTATACTGACCAGCTGTTCCCCTTTCTTTCCCTCTCTTCAGGCCTCCCTATTTTCTGACACACAATAATATTAAAATTAAGTCAATTAATAACTCTACAACTGCCTCCATGCATTAACTTTACATTAAAAACTAGAAATGGCATACCTTAGTGAGAAAGGCATGTCAAAATCCAAGAAAGGCTGAAACCAGATTTCTTGCACCCAACAGCCAAGTCATGAATGCAAAGGAAAAGTTCTCGAAAGAAATTAAAAGTGCTACGTAGCAGAGGTTTGGTTCATGAGGTTTAAAGAAAGAAAACATCTCCATAACATAAAATTGCAAGGTGAGGCAGCAAGTGCTGATATAGAAGCTGTAGCAAGTTATCCAGAATGTCTAGCTAAGATCATTGGTGAAGGTGGCTACACGAAACAATGGAATTTCAATTTAGATGAAATAACCTGGTAGACAGGAGAAGTCAATACCTGGCTTCAAAGCTTTGAAGGACAGGCTGACTTTTGTCAGGGGCTAATGCAGCTGGCGACTTTAAGTTGAAGCCAATGTCATTTGCCATTCTGAAAATTCCAAGACTTTTAAGAATGATGCTAAATTTACTCTGCCTGTGCTCTGTAAATGGCAACAAAGCCTGGATGACAGCACATCTGTTTATAGCATGCTTTACTGAATATATTTTCAGCTCATTGTTGAGACCTACTGCTCAAAAAACAAACAAAAGAAAAAAACAGAAAAGAAAATATTCCTTTAAAAAATTGGTGCTCATTGACAAAGCATCTAGTCACCTAAGAGCTCTAATGGAGATGTATGAGATAATTCATGTTTCCATGCCTGATAACACAACATCTATTCTGCAGCCCATGGATCAAGAAGCAATTTTGACTTTCAATTCTTATTTAAGAAACACATTTTGTAAAGCTATACCTGTCATAGATAGTGATTTCTCCGATGTATCTGGACAAAGTAAATTGAAAACCTTCTGAAAAGGATTCATCATTCTAGATGTCATTAAGAACATGTGCGATTCATTGGAGGAGGTCAAAATACTTATATTAACAGGAGTTTGGAAAACATTGATTGCAATCCTCATGAATGACTTTGCGGGGTTCAAGACTTCAGTGGAGTAAGTAACTACAGATGTGGTGGAAAAAGAAAGAGAACTAGAATCAGAACAGGAACCTAAAGATGTGACTGAATTGCTACAACATCAAGATAAAACTTAAATGAATGAGAAGTTGCTTCTTATGGATGAGCAAAGATTGTGAAGCGTACTGCAGTAAACATTCGAGTTCAGGTGTCTTTTTTATAAAATGACTTCTTTTACTCTGGGTAGATATCCAGTAGTGGGATTGCTGGATCAAATGATAGGTCTACTTTTAGTTCTTTAAGGAATTTCCATGCTGTTTTCCATAGAGGTTGTACTAGTTTACATTCCCACCAAGAGCATTATAAGTGTTTCTTCTCCCCTTTTACTGCAACTGCACAACCATCTGTTGATTTTTGATGTTTTAATAATGGCCTTTCTGACAGGGGAGAATTGTACTTTTAATTTGCATTTCCCTGATGAGTAGAGATGTTAAGCATATTTTCATATTTTTTGGCCCTTTATCTTCTTTTGAAAAACATCTGTTCATGTCTTTTGCCCACTCTTTGAAAGGGTTATTTGTTTTTTGTCTTGTTGATTTCTTTGAATTCTCTGTAGATTCTGGACATTATTATTTTTTGAGATGAAATCTAATCCTCATGAAGATGCTCTGAACATTATGGAAATGACAGCAGAAGATTTATTAATACAAACTTGGTTGATGGAAGAGTGGCAGCATTTGAGAGGACTGATTGTAATTTTGAAAGAGGTTCTACTGTGTGTAAAATGCTATTAAACAGTGTCACATACTACTGAGAAATCTTTTGTAAAAGGAAGAGGCAATTGATGAAGCAAACTTTAATGCTGTCCTAATTTAGGAAATTTCCATAGCCACCCCAACCTTTAGCAACTACCACCTTGATCAGTCAGCAGCCATCAACGTCAAGCCAAATCCCTCCACCAGCAAACAATTGTGACTCACTAAGTTGCAGATGATCGTTAGAATTTTTTAGCAATAAAGTATTTTTATTTATTTTATTTTATTTTTTATTTCAGCATAATATGGGGGTACAAATGTTAAGGTTACATACATTGCTCTTGCCTTCCCTCCCCCCTCGAGTCAGAGCTTCAAGTATTTTTAATTAACATATATATGTATATCAGAGCACAATTCACAATTGCAAAGATATACAATCAGCCTAAGTGTCCATCAGGTGAGAAGTGGATAAAAAATATGTGGTATATATACACACCATGGATTACTGTTCAGCCATATAAAGTTATC
Source organism: Cheirogaleus medius (assembly GCA_008086735.1). NCBI lineage: Eukaryota > Metazoa > Chordata > Mammalia > Primates > Cheirogaleidae > Cheirogaleus > Cheirogaleus medius. The sequence goes on from VBSM01002608.1 coordinate 1,371,168, forward strand.
AAATAATATCTTTTGCAGCAACTTGGATGGAACTAGAACCCATTATCCTAAGTGAACTATATAAAAAATGGAAAAACAAATACCACATGTTCTCACTTATAAGTGGGAGCTAAATGAGGAGTATTTATGGTTATAAAATGATGTAATGGATATTGAAAACTAAGAATGGGGTGGCAGGCAAGGTGGCTCATGCTTGTAATCCTAGCAGTTTGGGAGGCCAAGATAGGAGGATCACTTGAGGTCAGGAGTTCAAGACAAGCTTGAGCAAGAGCAAGACTTCATCTCTACTAAAAATAGAAAAATTAGCCAGGCATGATAGTGAGCACCTGTAGTTCCAGCTACTTGCAAGGCTGAGGCAGGAAGATTGCTTGAGCCCAGAAGTTGGAGGTTGCAGTGAGCTATGATGATCTCACTGCACTCTAGTCTGGGTGACAGAGCGAGATGCTGTTCTAGAGAACCATTTAAGTCTAGTGTTTCCTTGTTGATTTTCTGCCTCAGTGATCTGTCTAGTTCTATCAGTAGAGTGTTGAAGTCCCTGGATATTATGACATTGCTGTTTATTTCTCTCCTTAGATTTAGCAGAATTTGTTTTATGATTCTGGAAGCTCCTATGTTAAGTGCACATGTATTTAGGATTATTATATATCATCTTGTTGAATCAAACCCTTTGTCATTATTTAGTGACCATCTTTGTCTTTTAACATTGTTGATTTAAAGTATATTTTATCTGATTAAGTATATTTACTCCTGCTCATTTTTGGTTTCCATTTGTGTGAAGTAATTTTTTTCTACCCCTTTACGTTGAGTCTATGAGAATTGTTTTGAATTAAATAATTTTTTTTAGAGACAGCATATATTTGTGGTTTTTTAAATCTCTTCAGCCAATCTGTATATTTAAGTGGGGCATTAAGATCATTTACATTCAGTGCTAGTAGTGATATATAAGATACTTTTCTGGTCATCATCTTGATTGTTACCTAGTTGTTTTACTTTCTCTCTTGTGTTATTGTTTTATTAGAGCTGTGAATTTTAACTTTCAGGTATTTTTACACTAGTGGGTATCAATTGTTCTAGTCCAAGTATTCAGCACGTTTAAGCATTTCTTGTGGAGCAGGTCTAGTGGGATTATAAATTCCCTTGGTGTTTGCTTGTCTTCTTCATTTATGAAAGTTAGTTTTACAGGGTACAAAATTCTTGACTGGCACTTACTGTGTTTAAGAAGACTAAAAATGGGTCCTCATCCCTTCTTGGCTTGTAAGATTTCTGCTGAGAAATCTGTCATTAGTCTGATATTTTTTGTGTTTTGTTTTGTTTTATGGTAAGATACTTGACACTTTTGTTTCACAGCTTTTAGAATTTTCTTCTTCACTTTGACTTTAGCAGACAGATGATTATGTGCCTTGGTGAATGTCCTATTTGCCTTGAATCTACCAAATGTTTGCTGAACTTCTTGTATCTGAATGTCTGGCAGTACCTCTAAGATTTCCTCAAATATTCCCTCAAATATGTTTTCCATGCTTTATCCTTTTTCCTCTCTCTCAGGCATACTTATGATTCTTAAATATTTACATATTTCTCAGAGAGATTATTCATTCTTCTTTATTCTTCTTTTTCATTTTTGACTGACTTGGTTAATTCAAAAGCTTTTTCTTTAAGTTCTGAAATTCTTTCTTCTGCTTGGTATAGTCTATTGTTACACATTTCTATTATATTTTGACATTTGCTAAATGACTCTTTCATTTCCAGAAGTTCTATTATATTTTTTCTTGTATTATCTATCTCCTTAGAGAATTTTTCATACATGTCCTGAATTATTCATTTATTTATTTATTTGGTTCCTTTGTGCTGATTTTCAGCTTTTTCATCAATCTTAAACTATTGATCTTGTGATTCATACTCTGAATTCCATACCTGATATTTCAACAATTTCGTTTTGGTTGGAGTCCATTGCTGGAGAACTAGTGTGACCTTTGGGCCTCTCAAAATAGCTTGTCTTCTCATGTAGCCAGAGTTCTTATGCTCGTTCCTTCTCATCTATAGCCTCTTCTCTCAGCTCAAAACAGATACCTTTACAGTACACCTGTGCTCCTCTGCTGGGAACTCTGTTGCTCACTGAAGAGTTGCAGAGGATCCTGGATGGTGTGCTTGAGTGTTACTCCAGTAGAATGATGAGGCAGGAGAGGGGCAGATGCGTTGTGAGCCTTTAACACTACTGTTCTCCTGTGTCTCCCTTCCCCTCTGTGATTGTCATGGTCAGGTAGGGTGCAGCAGATGGTCAGCACATGGCAGACTCAGTGTTTTCTGTACCCAGGTCCAGCAGCAGTGGTGGTGGCAGCATGAGTGCTCACCGTTCCCAGGTCTGTCAGTGGTGAGAGGTAGGAGCTGCAGGTCCATACTCTGCCTGGATCCCATGGCATCTGTGGCTGGTTTGGGCCACCTATGCAGTTGTGGCAGGAGCCAATTTCATGGGCCCCTGCTCTGCTCAGGTTCCCCCGTGGTAGATGTGCATGGCACCCACTCATGGAGTGTGCAAGAATGCCTGACCTTTCCCTCTTTCCCTGGCCTAGCAAGGGTGATTGGAGGATGGCAGCAATGGATCTGACCCCTTGGTAGATGTAGTACTCTGGGACTGTGACCTCAAAATGGTGCCAGCCTCAGCACCCAAGTTTCAGGAACCAGCAGGACCCCACTGCACCTTCTCTCTGGAGCAACACTGCTGTACAGTCTCTAGTCAGCTCCCTATATTAGACCAAAGGCCTACTTATTTTTGGATTTGTGTTGATACTTTCACAATTCTATGAGGATTTGATACAAAATATAATTGGTCTAGGTCAAGGTTGGCCTTGTCCTTGACCTCAACACCTGAGCTTATTCTTCACTGTCACTTTTTATCTAGTCAATCATTTCCCCTCAAGCTACACTTAAGAATGATCCCATGAGACACTTATCAAGTTTTTTTGTGTCTGAGGAAAGAGGTTTAAATCTGTGAATCTGCTAGACATTTCACCTGACTTTGTTTATCTTAAAAATCTGGCATCAGTTCAATCACAGAACATAAAAAGAGGGCACCCAGCAGGGACCAATAAAAATAATTATAATTTCTCCTTAAATCATCCAACAATCATTTTCAGTGTGCTTGGAAGAAGGCAGATTATCAAGATCATTTAGATAACAATGCCTTGTTTTACATTGATGCTGGGAAGGAATTCCCAAGGTTTACCAATCCTTTCACCAGCATGGGTTGAATCATTTCTGTAATTGAAATTGTTTAGACTGATTACAGACATAACACTAAATTAAGTCTTTTTTAGTCCTTTCACTTCTTAACAGTCAAGATAGTGGCTGACACATCATTTAGTACACAAACCGTTGTACATAAAATCTTATCAGAACTGGAAATATTTTTTAGTATTTTGTGATTCATCTCTGAAGTAAAATAATTATAATTTTGAGAGTTTTAATAAGGTAATTTTTTAAAAAAAAATACGCTTGAAAGTCACTATGTATAGTCATGCCCTGTATAACGATGTTTTTGTCAATGATGGACCACATATACAAGGGCGGTCCCATAAGATTTTAATAAAGGTGAAAAATTCCTATTGCCTAGTAATGTAGTAGCTATCATACCACCTTAGCATAAGGCATTACTCACGTGTTTGTGGTGATGCTGGTGTAAACAAACCTACTGCATTCCAGTTGTATAACAGTATAGCACATACAATTATGTACAGTCCACAATACTTGATAATGATAATGATAAGTTAACTGTAAAACAGCATCTGGCAGGTCTTTCAGGGGGTATTTCAGAAGAAGCATTGTTATCATAGGAGATGACAGCTCCATGCATGTTATTGCCCCTGAAGACCTTCCAGTGGGACAAGGTGTGGAGGTGGAAGACAGTGATATTGATTATCCTGACCCTGTGTAGGCCTAGGCTTATGTATGTGTTCATGTCTTAGTTTTTATTATTTTTCAAGATTAAAAGTAAAAATAGGAAAAAACTTATAGAATAAAGATATAAAGAAAAAATTTGTACATCTCTACAATGTACGTTTTGTGTTAAGTGTTATTGCAAAAGAATAAAAAAGTTAAAATGTTATGTTTGTAAAGTAAAAAAAGTTATGGTTAGTTAAGGTTAATTTATTATTGAAGAAAGAATTTTTTATAACTCTATTGTAGCCTCAGCGTACAGTATTTATAAAGTCTACGTTCATGTACAGTAATGTCCTAGGTCTTCACATTCACTCACTTCTCAAGTCACTGACCTACCCAGATCTACTTTTGGTTCTGCACATATATACCTTTTGTAGTTCATTCAGTTTTCAACACCTATGAGGTAGCATTAATTAATTTAATATAAAGTATAAAGACTCCTGGTAAATGAGTGATTTTCCAGAGTAGCAGTGACTATCAGAGTGAAATCCAGGTCCTTTTGTGTCATCTTGATGGGTGCCGGGCACTAACCCCTTGGCTTCTGCTCTGCTTAGTTCCTGCTGGATCCCAGTATAGCTGCTTTGCCCAGACACCAAGCACTGCAGCTTCCCAGAAGTTTACATTCCCTGAGTGGTCTGTAGCCAAGGACAGCCCCATATAGGAGTATAAAAGCACAGCTCCCTTGAATTAGGTCTTGCCCCAGAGCTCTGGGAAACATCAGCAGAGATTGGAACTTTGCTTTCAAAAGCACTGGTTTGGCTTCTTCTCTTCTTGCTTCCATTTCTCTCTCACTGGCCTCCTCTGGGGACACTTGCACATACACCCCAGGATCTGCTTCTGGAGAATCTAAACTAAGATAGGCAGACCCTTATGGGACCACCATTGTATATGTGGTCCATTGTTGACCAAAACATTGTTATATAGGGCATGACTGTACATAGTGACTTTGAAGTGTACTTAAAAAAATACCTTATTAAAACAAAACAAAACAAACAAACAACAACAAAAAGAAACAACTTAGCTCAGGTGTAATTCTGAGAGAGAAGTGCCAGAACTTACTGGAGATTCCACTGGAATAAGTTGCCAAGCAGGAAAAGAAGGAGCAAGATATTGGCAGATATCAAACCCAGGGAAACTTGGAGTCCTGTGAAAAGGGTAGGTGGGGGATACATTTCTGTTCCTCTCACACCTTGAGTAGTGAGCAGGTTCCTGAGCCTGCTGGAGAACTTCTCTACCCTCATGACCCCAAAAGCTGCTGCCACTGTTGAACTGGAATCTTCTTGAAAACAAAGCACCAGGGTGCCAACCCCCTCAGGTTGCTTCCTATCACCACAGACTCAAGCTAAGATGGCAGGTGCCATATTGCTTCTCCACCCACTGTGTGCCTTTTTCCTCCTTAGGGAGCGTCATCCCTTCAATTTTCATATTGCTTGTCCCCACACAAACATTTCCCAACTCCAACCCAGACTTGTTGATCACAGGGGCTGCTGGGTCCTAAGGAATCTGTGTGATACCAGAGCTTGGACTTTCCAGTTGGGCTGCCTTCCAAGGAGAGAGACAAAGAACCAGAGTAACAGCTCTCCTCCTCTCAGACTCCTCTTTTACTCCCCCCTCTCTCCCAACCACTGTCCTGCCAAGTAGCACAAGTGCCCAAGGGACAATTGAGCTGAGACTCTCAGAAGTGGCTGCTTCCCTTCTGTTGGTGTGCCCACAACACTCAGGCTTCCAGAGAGAGTAGAGCTCACATCTTTCCTCTTAAAGACTTAGAGTGGACCAAGGGGTGCTTGGGCTGTGAGCTCCCTGCCCACCAGCTTTCCCTGGTGCTGCTTGCCTGGCTGCTCCAGCAGAGCAGGGCAGACTTCAAAGTGGAGGGACTTTAAACATGCTTGAGCTCTCCACAGACAACTTGGGACTAGAATGCTTCTTCCTGGCATGTTCTTGGATTGAACTTGGGGGGACCAGGGGCAGGCCCACAGGCTGGATCCCATACACCCAGGACTAAATTGTGTTGCTCAGGGGCCCAAAAAGGATATTTGTGAACCAATTTCAGGATGCGAGGGAGCCCACCTGTGAAGAACTAAAGGAGAGTGCAGAGTGGGTATGAACCACAGAGCACTCATGAAGCACCCCTCACCCCACAAGAAAGCCATGCTTTTGGTCAGGGACAAAATCCTGGACAAGGAAGGTCCCCACCCACAGTGCCATTGCTGGTGAGCTCAGCTAGTTTGAGCTCCTGCTTTCAGCCAGATGCCTGCTGGAAGGAGACCTGGGGCAGGGGAAGAAGTAGAAGAGCAAAACTCACTTCCAACAGCCAGACTGTGAAGATCAGATGGCCCCTCCTCCAAGAGCAGACTTTTCCAAGTACCCTGGGAAAAGATCCTTGAACGCTGCTGAGACAACGCTTGTGTCTGCCTTTGTGGAGTGTGAAGGCAGGCTCACCTGACCCAGCCTTGCTCCTGCCCCCATGTCTGCTGTGGTGCAGAATAAGTAGTGCTCCGGGATCTCCAGTGCTTTGTCCAAGGGGCACTGAAGTGCTTCTTCTGTAGGACTAGAGCCAGTCACAGGTCCCAAGAAACAAACCTGCACCTGGCTCTTTCTGGCAAGCAGCACCTATGGACAGGGAGCAAAACTTGTACAGCCCATTACAGCATTCACTGACTCAATCATATAGGGCATAGCTGATTCTTACCACAAACGCCACTTACTGTCTCAGAGATTAAACTAGGCATTCCAATATAATTCACACTGTTAACAAGACCACAGGACTGGGGAAAGAGAAAAGATTATAAAGACCTCCCTATTCCCTCATCAACAAGAGACACGGAACCTGCCCAGACATATAGTACACCACTGCTACAGCCTACAAATAACTAGCAACTGAGAAAACCACCATACTAAGGGTATCTATAACCAGGGTATCTATCCAGAACCTAGACTCCCATCAAAGCATACCCAAGCAAAGCCAAAGGTCCTTACCCAACCTATGCTACAGGCACACATTTAACAGTGAGGAGGAAAAAAGCCCCATTCAGCAAAATCTCAGCTTTCAAAATCAATGTACACAAATCAGTAGCATTTCTATATACTAATAACAGTCAACCTGAGAGTCAAATCAAAGACCCAATACCATTCACTATAGTTATCAAGAAAATAAAATACTTAGGAATATACTTAACCAAGGAGGTGAAAGATCTCTGTAAGAAGAACTATGAAACACTGATGAAAGAAATCACGGATGATACAAACAAATGGAAAAAATATATCATAACCTTACTCTTTATTTTGTAATATTTTACTATATTAACACCTTTTAAGAAGGTGATTGTTTTACCAAAATGGACAAATAATAATAAATTATTCTGTAAGTAGTAATTTTCTAAATATTCCTTATAGAAGTATGACATCAGGTTAGTGCTACTTCATTGAAAAGACAAGGTACAGATGTATATGCAAAATCTCCTAAAGACACTTTCAGATATATATTAAGGTCAAATTGATTCCTAAAATATTCCAATTCTGGCAAAAAATCTTAGCAATATTAGCAGTTCTCTAATTTGGCAACACAGTAGAATAAAATAATGTTTTAAACATATATTGATATCTTGACCCCCCCCTATTCCAGACAAACTAAATGAGATTCTCTTGATGTGCAGGCTGGACATCTCTGTTTTTAAAAAGCTCCCCAGAATCTTCTTTGCATAGTGATGACTGAAAATTGCTGCACTAGATTGAAAAGTAAGGAGTGTTTTATGGGTATTCTCAATCATTTGGTATTTATAACTTGCTGATTTTAAGCTCTCCAAAGTTGTATCCTGGTTAGTAGAATGGCAATTTGACATATCATTTGGAGGGACACCCATTGGTTTTACTTTGGGGAAAATTTATTTTTTGGTTTTCCTTAACATCAAAGGATCATAACAGTATTCTGTAAATAAGTGCCAGAAAGTGTTAAGCACATTTTAAAACCTGGCCTTCACCCCATTAAATGTTCTATTGGGTATACAATTTTTTTAAAAAATTTTTCAATGTGGTTGGTAACTATAAGTATATAATTTTTCTAGAATTCATACAGTCTTGAACCTTAAACTTGAAATTAACTTTAATGATTAAAATATTTAAGATTTGGGGATAGGAAATAAATACATCTGTACAAAATATAAATTAAATTATTATGTTTACATTTTAAAAGTTGGAAAATACGCCAAGAAATTAATTTGCCACTTAATAAAATAGACATTTTGGAGAGAGATTTTCAAGTTGGATTTCAAAAGACAATTTGTTCTTATCAATTGTCATTTAAACTGTTGACCTTATTTTCTCTCATCACTTTAAAATGGTTCTCAAACTCTTTGCTGTGTCCATTTGGACCACATTTTTCCTTCTTTTCACCTGCCATTTTCTTATTACCTACTTGTTTATTTCATACTTAAAGGAAGAAGTAATATTTGAAATTTATATTTTAGTGGACCATAACATAGAATAAAATTTAATTAAATTAAGCAAACATTTACTGAAAAATTATATTATATATCCTTTACTAGAGTTCAAGGATTCTAATGGGATTCCTTCCCTCCTGTTTTACTTTCTGTGTGATAATTTGCTTTGAAATGTTTCACTGTGAACATTGGGGCAGAAGTGTATATTTGGAGTGTGAGATGGAGTATACGTTTATTCTTTAAGGACAGTAAGTTAGTATTTGAAATGCTGTAGTCAAGATTCCACATTCTAGAAACATTCAAACAAACATATTAAAATTTAAACCAACGGGTTTATTAATCAGCATTATATATGTTAGAAAATATGTCTTTGGTAACAATGAGTGTTTAAGACATGTGCTTGGCTAGCAAGATTCTGCAGATATCACTTCTTCATAAATAAGGGTTACATGTCAAACAAATTCTAGAGCTTAGGGACTCTTGCCTCACTCAGGTAAAAGGATACCTACTAGAGAATATTTTTGCATTTGTCTCACAGTGAACATCTGAAACAAGGTGCTCTTCTGAGTGTCTAAGGACAGAGTGGAGTTTTCCAGGCCTTCTTGAAGCAAATTATATGTATTTATATTTTATTTTATTTTGCATGCTTGCTCAAAAATATTTTCAATCTGATAGTATTTTGTTGACCCTTGCTTGCATTTACTAATATCACTTAGTATGCAGTGTGTGGATAAGGGTTGTATATGGCCAGAGAATATGTCTACTTATCAAAACAGCTTATTACTTTCTGATTGTCCAATTTGGCTTAGGTCAGTTCACAACATTTCCTTTTTTCTTCCTTCTTTTCTCATTGTATCTTTCCTTCCTTCCCTCTCTTTCCCCCTCCATTATTCATTTATTGAAGCCTTACTGTCTTCCTAGCATTTTGCAAGGAATTAAGTAAAAGTTTCATAATTTGTATTTTCTACCAGTACCTAAAACAAAAGTCTTCCTTGCATGGTCTCAAAGTTTGCCATAGCTAAGAAATTTATGCTCTTCACCATGTTTTTTTTAGAAATAAATCTGAAATCTCCATAGCTACTGTTCCGAATCCCTGATGACCCAATATCATAGAGTTTTCTATCATTTTGGTTGAGAAACCTATATTATGAGTGAAAAATAAAAATTGATAATTAATAGACAAGGTATATATCCAATAGTTTGAGAATTTTAGACTTCTATCCACCCTGTTAATATTAATTCAGAGTGTTCACATCAAGTTTTATACAGCAATAAGACAATTTAGGAAGGTGGATCCGTGGGGAGTCAGGTTAATCTGGAGTGAGTTGGCAAGAATGATCCTTAAGGCAGGGTAGACAAGCTACAGGAGTTTGCAACCAAGGGATTAGGAATTAGAATACAAAATAGAAAAAGCATCAGAGTCAAGAGGGCACAGATTGTGAAATACATGAGGTGACACTGGGATGCCAAGTCTAAATCACAAATTCTGGTGAGTAAGAGACTGAGTTTTACTCCAGGCCTGAAAGTTGGCCAGAGAGTGCTTGAGCCACTTGCTGAGTGTCAGTCAGCCATCTCTGCACTGGAAACTCCTCATGTTTTTCCTGTTCATGAGGATGATGGCCAACTTGACTATATACTATACATGTGTAATGGGAAGAAACCATGTGCTTGTTGTTTTTCAGTGAACCCCAAAGATGTTCAGATGATTTAATCAATGGTGAGAGAGTCTCAGATTCTTAAACCAGAGATGTCTTGATTTTGTGTGCTATTTTTCAAAATGTCATGTTTTCTTACAGCTATGGCCTTTTCTAAGCATGTCAACTCATGTGATAGTAGGATGAGTTTACCTCCATGGCCTGATTAGGAACTTCATGTCCCAATTTGTGTTTGTGTCTTGCCTCAGGAGAAAAGATTGTTTAATTTATTGAACTCATTGTACTCTCTGGGAAAGGGATACAGGAAAATAAAGCAACACAGAGCAAAAACTTGTGTAAATTTGTACCTGTATTTAAAATTTGGACTTTTTCCTATGCTACAGAAGCTTCTAATTCTCATGTTGTGTTAAGACTAAAGGTACTGAACCTGCTATTAGCTTTTCTTTCCATATTATTTGCTAAGGCTTTGATGCCCTAAAAAATCTTATCCACATTGTTCATTCTTTTTGCTTCAAAAAATCCTTAAAAATAAGTTTCACATTGACTGTGAAAATATTTTGTGATATCTCATTTTAGGGGTTATCATATAAAATCTTGTAACATATATATCTAATTATCATATCTGTTTGATTCCTTAAAAATGTTAGATTCAAAAGTTTATATTCAAAAATTGAAGAATGTAATTGGACTTTTAATCTAAAGAATCTGCTTTGGATAACTCTTTCTGGTACATATGATAACATTGTTACCAAGGGTGTTTTCAGCTATACTAATTACCCCAGTGTCTGTCCTTGAAAGAAAACTGTCACTCTTTACTAATCTCATCATCTGGGAAAAGTTCATTTAGTATAATCACAACTTTAGACTCTTCATTTTTGAATTTAATTCTTAACTCTTCTTAATTTGAATTAAATGATACAGAAGGACTAGATTAAAAAGACATTGGATACCTTGTAAAAATGAATTTTGGAGAGGAATCAGTATGCAAAGTGCAATGTACTATGGGTATCTGTGCTGGGAAATTATGGGGGAAAATAATGTGTCTTGAGTATATAAAAAATAATGTTGGCTATGAATACTCTGAATGACAGCTCACCATCCTCTTCTCTAAATTTTAAAGGTGAAATTTAAAATGATGAAAACTTAAGAATGATCCTTATCGGGGAACACTAGACTACAAGAAACAGTAGAAGTACTGTATTTTTTCCTTGAATTTTGGGGGGACTATATCAAAATAGAGATAAAACATTCTGATTCACACTTAAGACCTCTTAAGACCAATTTTACATCAGACATAGTTTTATCTTCAAGAATAAAATTATTTTCTAATATAATCACATTGATAGAAACATTAGTCAGGCTGAAAGCAATCTAATTAATTATTTGTTTATGATAACCTGTTTCAGGTCTATTTAAGCTCACTATAAATGTTCTGAAATAGTTTAGATTTTCAACTGTCATTTTTATAATAGGTTTTCAAAGATGAAATTTAATCAGCCAAAATAACAGGTACTTTTTGACTAAACTACAGATGTAATTTCAAATTTCTATAACTTTGGGTCTCCTTCTGTAGGCTTGATAGCTAAAATAAAACCAGTTATTTAAATCAGTGGTTAACTACAATCACTTAGAACATTTGAAGGTCATGAAGTTAATGTCGTGCCTGTGTGAAATAAAATCCCTAAAGCTGAGAAGTTAACTCAGCACATTTTAGTGAGACTTGTCTGCAGGCTATATATACTATTGGAATACAAGTATTCAGATCTCTGTATTATGGATGTCAGCGTTTCCATTAAAAATAGCCTAGGTAAGGAGTTTAACAAGATTCAATCATTATATTGCTTCAGTCAGAGTTACTTAGGCTTACTCTACTCAAATATATATATTTATGTATATATGCTAATTATCTGATTGCTTCAATTTATGAACTTATTTAATTAAAGAATTTGATTCTCTCTCCTAGATATGTTTCCTCTCATTTGTAATTCAACCTCTCTTTAATGAAATAACCCAATTTTGTGTCATTAGCCTGTAAGGATTTTCTATCTCAGAAGAATTATATGTGTGCGAATTTTATTTTATTTTTTTATTTTTTATTTTTTATTTTTTTTGAGACAGAGTCTCACTCTGTTGCCCGGGCTAGAGTGCTGTGGCATCAGCCTAGTTCACAGCAACCTCAAACTCCTGGGCTCAAGCAATCCTTCTGCCTCAGCCTCCCAAGTAGCTAGTACTACAGGCATGCGTCACCATGCCCAGCTAATTTTTTCTATATATTTTTATTTAGTTGGCCAATTAATTTCTTTCTATTTTTAGTTGAGACAGGGTCTCGCTTTTGCTCAGGCTGGTTTCAAACTCTGGACCTTGAGTGATCCACCGCCTCAGCCTCCCAGAGTGCCAAGGTTACAGGCGTGAGCCGCCACGCCCTGCCAATGTGTGTGCATTTTGAAGCAGCTTAATATGAAGGATCATTTGAACAAACCTTAGTTCTTCCAACTTTTAAATCCCTTGGTAAAAGCGTCTATGTTAAAAACAACAAATCATGGACTCTTGGTGGGACTGCAAACCTAGTGCAATCTCTATGGAAAATAGTATTGAAATTCCTCAAAGAACTAAAAGATCTACCATTTGATTTCACGATCCCATTATTGCGTATTTACTCAAACAATAAAAAGTCATTTCATCAAAAAGACACTTGCACTCAAATGTTAATTGTAGCACAATTCATAATCACAAAGATATGGAATCAATCCAAGTGTCCATTAATTCACGAGTGGATTAACAAAATGTGGTACATGTACACCATGGAGTATTACTCAGTAATTTAAAAAATGAATTAATACTTTTTGCAATAATCTGGATGGAACTGGAGACCATCCTCCTATGTGAAGTATTGTAAAAATGGAAAAACAAATACCACATGTACTCACTATTAAGTTGGAACTAACCGACCAGCACTTATGTGCACTGATAGAAGTAAAACTCAATGGAAATCATGCAGGTGGGAGGGGGGAGGAGGGGATAGGTGAAATCATATCTAATGAGTACGATGTACACTATCTGGGTGATGGGCACACTTATAACTTTGACTCAAGCAGTACAAAACAATTCATGTATCCAAAACATTTGTACCCCCATAGTATTCTGAAATAAAATAGCAATAATAATAGTGAAGTGTTGTGTTATGTGACATGAAAAAAACCCAACAAATCATAACAAAAATTCAAGGAGATTTAACACTAGGGGGCACTAAGAACCTCTTCTAAACTTTTCTGCCTCTTCTGCTCAAGTTGTATGACAGTAATCATTCCCTACATTTTTATTTATAATCTTTAGAGGATAGTACCCATCTCTTTATTTGGTTAGTAGATTTGTCTGTTAAAAGGCCAAGGAATGAATGGGAAAATGGTTTGTCCACTTTTATTTTCAATACAGGACATAAAATACTGCAGGCGAAGACTCTGCATTCCCATACACAGGGACTGCTATTTCTCTGACATTTCATATTTTAGTAAAAGTCATGATCCTTAAATGAGATACTTCTAGACTCAACCAATGGAATCCACCAGAGGCAAGTTTAAATCGCCATTTTTTATTATTCATCTATCTAAATGTGGCTTGTTGTAATAGTTTATCCTTAACAAAAATTATTTTACTCTTCCAGTAATAATTACAGCTAAAATTGATTGAGCATTTTATTTGTACTAGACACAGTATAAAGCATTTCATTAGTATCCTACCTTTTAATTTTTTAACCAAGTCCTATGATGTTGACTCGATTATTTCCTCCACTTTGTAGATGAGGAAAATGAGACATTGGAAGATTAAGTAACTTGCTCAAAGATAAAGTAGTTTATAATGACAATACCACATCTAGAATCTAGGTCTCTGTGGCACCAAATTCTCTTAATTTTGATTTATTATACATTAACATTTGACTCATATTCATAATTAGCTGTAATTTAAAATATTCCCTTCTCTTCTATATGTCAGACCATATGTCCAGCTTTTGATTTAAAAAATAATTGCCATTGTTAAAAAACACCCTATACAGCCAGAAAATATTCTACAATATGCAAATAATGTATTTTAAAATTGTATCATTTGAAAAAAATTATGTTACTTCAAAAAAGCCCCAGTGTACTTGAAAAATGTTGCATACAAATTATCTGTCTATTTCTTATCTAATCAATTACTGAATGTTATAAGCACCTATGGTAGGTCAACCCTATAAAGAATATATGCCATAGAGTGTCACTTCCAATGTCTTCAAGACACAGTTAAAAATATACATGCAAAATATATAGAAGATTGATCAAATGGACAATGAATAATACTTATAAGAGATACATTAGGATCTTTGCAAGGGGCAGGTGACTGTAGTCAGAGATGTACAAGGAAAGAATCAAAAAACAATGGGGCTTGGATTAGGCCCCAAAGAATGGGGAAAGGGAGAAGTATGAAGGAAAGGGAGCAGATTTTTAGCAATGTAACTATGTTAATGAACTGAAAGTCATTTCTTAGAGATGAAAATGGGAAATTTTATGATATTTGGCAGAAATACAGGAGACATAGGATATCAACAGCAGGGAGTAAAGACAATAGGTCAAAATGGAAAGAAGGTTAACCAAAATTTTAAACTTTAATTTTTATTCATTCGCACATTGTTACAAAGATAGTAATGATTATATAAAAACCATGTTTGTGAAGAATGATCTTGTATGTGAAAGATGGATTGAGGGGAAGACAGGAGATAGAGATACTGGTTAGGAGAATTTAACAATTCATTTCCATGTTGAAAAGAACTTGGATTTAATTCCTGGCAGTGAAAAAAGAGAGAAATAAGTCATATGTATTATTTAATATAACTGATTTATTGAAATATAATTTACATACCATAAAATTCACTCATTTAAAATGTACAACTCTGTGGTTTATAGTATATCCTTAGAGTTATGCAACAGTTACCACTATCTGATATTGGAGCATTGTCATCACCCCCAAAAGAAACCCATATCCATTAGGTATCACTTCCTATGCCTCCTTCCCTCCAGTCCCTAAAAAACACTAATTTACTTTGTGTATTTATGCTTTTGCCTATTCTGGACAATTTAGATGATGGGATTGTATAATATGAGGCCTTTTACTACTGGCTTTTTCACTTAGCATAATGTTTTCTAGATTTGCCTATGTTGTTACATGTGTTATCGGCCAGGTCCAGGTCTGTTACTGGACTGTTACTGCCTGTGCACAGTAAATCAATCACAGTGACAATGGGTTTTTGCAAGAGAGAAAAGATTTATTTGCAAAGCTTCTGAGAGAGAAGGCAGGAGAACAACTCTCAAATCTGCCTTTCCAAATATAACGCTTAGGGATATTTATGGGTTAGAGAAGTGGCGTGGTCTGGGAAATGCAATTGGCAGTGGGGAAAAATGAAATAATTAGTGATCTATGCACGCATAATCAGGGTTCATGGCATTTCATAGGACATATGTTCAGAAGATGGTGGGGTTAGCATGATCTGAGGATGGATTTTTTGGCCCTTTGACAACTAAAGACCACCTCTTCAGCATTTGCACGGGCCTCGTTGGAGGGTTGGTAGTCTCAAGCAATTTGAACTGGACAGGAGTAGCCCAAAGCTCCTGAGAAACAACTCAAGGGACCATTACCATGGTAACTTACATATGTTATCTATAAGGCAGCCAGTGAAGGTTAAGCTTCAGTGTTCACTGGCATGGCCTTCAGCTATTGCAGACTTCAGCTTCATGAAAAAAAAAGTAAGCAACCAAAAGCAAGCAGAGGAGGCTAATTTGGCAGACCTGATCATATTAATCGCTCAGTTTCACAAATATCAGTACTTCATTGCATTTTATGGCCAAATAATATTCCATTCCTGGACACTGTATTTTGTTTATCCATTTATTAGTTGATAGATATTTAGGTTGTTTCTACTTTTTGGTTATTACAAATTATGTTGCTATGAATATTCACGTATAATTTTTGTGTGGACACATATTTTCAATTATCTCGAGTATATACTTCAGAGTAGAATTACTGATCGTATGGTAACTTGATTTTAACTCTCTAAGGAACTACCAGACTGTTTTCCAAAGAAGCTACACCATTTCGCATTCTTTATTGTCTGCTTTTTTATTATAGGCATCCTAAAGGGTATCAAATGGTATCTCATTGTACTTTGATGTGCACTTCCTTGATGGCTAATGATAAGAAGAATCTTTCCATATACTTCTAAGGTATTGCTATATCTTCTTTGGAAATACCTATTCAAATATTTTGCCCATTTTTAACTGGATTGTTTGTCTTTTTTTGTTGTTGAGTTGTAGGGGGTTCTTTGTATATTCTAGACACTAGACCTTTATCACATATCACATGATTTGCAAATACTTTCTCCCATTTTGTGTCTTCTTTTTTTCACTTTCTTGATGGTATTCTTTGATGTACAAGCTTATAATTTGATGACGTCTGGTTTATCTATTTTTTTCTTTTGTTGCTTGTGGTTTTGGTGTCACATCTAAGAAACCACCGCCTAATCTAAGGTCATAAAAATTAATGCCTCTGTTTTTCTCTAACAGTTTAATAGTTTTAGCTCTTACATTTAAATTGATGACCCATTTTTAGTTAATATTTGAATAGGACATGAGGTAGGGATTCAACTTCATTCTGTTACATATAAATATCCAGTTGTCCCAGTACCATTTATTTATTTATTTATTTTTTATTTCATCATATAATGGGGGTACAAATATTGTTAGGGTTATATACATTGCCCCTACCACTCCTCCCCCGCCCATATGCCAGAGCTCCAAGCAAGTCCAATCCCCAGGTGGCGCGCATGGCATACATTATGTAACTCTACACTTCCTCCCCCCTCCCACCTGCCCTCCATCCAACAAAAGATTTTTTTTTATACTTTGGATACATTGTATAACTTTGCCTCTCCCCCAGTACCATTTATTGAAAAGATTATTCTTTCTTCATTAATATCTGGGCATCCTTGTGGAAAATCAATTTACCATAAATGTAAGGGTTTTTTCCTGGAGTCTCAATTCTGCTATATTGCTCTATATATCTATCATTATGTCATAACTACTCTGTCTTGATTACTATAGTTTTGTGCTAAGTTTTGAAATTGAGAAATGTGAATCCTCCAAATTTACTCTTCCCTTTGAAGATTATTTTGACTATTTTAATCCCTTGCATTTCTGAATGAATTTTTAAGATTAACTTGTCAATTTTGGCAGAAAGGCAGCTGGGATTTTGACAGGGATTGTTCTGAATCTGTAAATCAATTTGGGGAGAATTACCATCTTAACAATATTAAATTTTCCAATCCATGAACACAAGATGTACAAGATATATTTACATTTGTTTAAGTCTTCTCTATTTTTTCATGATTTTTTTTTTGGTTTTCATTGTATGTCTTGCGCTTACTTTATTAAGTGTAATCCTAAATATTTTATTTTTATGCCATTATAAATGGAATTGTTCCCTTAATTTAATTTCCAGATTAAGTCATTGCTAATGTATAGAAATACAATGGATTTTTGTATCCATTTTTGTGTACTGATCTTGTATCTTGCAACCTAGATGAAATAGTTTTTTTAGTTATGACAGATTTTGGTGGTAGGTAGATTCCTATATATAAGATCATAAAATATTTAGAGAGTGATAATCTCATTTATTATTTTCTAATCAGATGTCTTATATTTTTCCCCTATTTTTTCTGGCTAGAACCTTCAAAACAATCTTGAAAAGAAGTGGCAAGAATGGACACCCTTATCTTGTTTCTGATCCTAGAGAGAAAGCATTTGGTCTTTTACCATTAAATTTGATGTTAACTGTTTCCATAAATAGCCTTATAAGGTTGGGGAAATTCTCTTTCATTACTAGTTTATTGAGTTTTTTTAATCATAAAAAGCTTTTAGATTTTTGTCAAATGCTTTTTCTGTTTCTATTGAGAAGATTATGTGGTCTTTTTCTTCTTTAGTCTATTAATACGGTGAAGTAGTCTATATATATGTGTGTGTGTGTGTGTGTGTGTTAAATCTAGTTGGTTTATAACATTGTTCAAGTCTTCTATAATTTCTTTGATTTTTTTTTGTCTAGTTCTGTCTATAACTGAAAGTGAGGTACTCAAGTCTCCAATTAGTTAATTTCTTAGTTTGAGACAGATATCTCTTATATGTATATAGCTGCTATTTAGTTTCTCAGTTAATGTAAAAGTAACTTTTCCAGGTCTGTTCTGTATATGTCAAATCATGTATTACCCCAAGTATGTCAATTTGGTCTCTTTTGCCCATATGGAAGGTCTTCAGTAATATTTAACATACAAAAAGCTATAACATAAAAAAATGCCTTTGAATTTTGAGTTACATTAAAGATAATATGAGGGAAAACCACTGAGATGTTGTTCTGTTGCTCTGTGTAGCAGTCACTATCAGTTTTCAGATCTGTGGTCTTTCCTGCACTTTGTTCTCTGCAATTAGCTCTAGCAAAGAACACTGGAATAAAATAAACTACTGTTTTCATTCCCTAAATTCACTAAGTGCCAGAGGTATAATATTTGACTTTATGGGATTCTTGGAGGGCTCTCAAGAAATCCATAGAATTTCCTTAAGGGGCTTTAAAACATTCTTTCTATGATGAGTGAGAATTTAGAAAACAGTATATGAAGAGGAGTACAGCATGCAGGAGTGAGTAAGGGAGAAAGAGTAATATTGTGAGGTGAGAGAGACACAGGGGTAAGAGCAGGAATAAGAAATTAGCATTAAATTAGAAATCAAAGCAAGTATAATAATAAGGCAGAAATGTGAATCTTGGGGGTTTTGAAAACAAAGGATAAAGTTAGCATTAGCAAGTTTTGAAAGGCTATAGGAAAAAAATAGGGATGAAAAAGGGACTAACATTTATCTCAGGTATAGAGACATAACAAGTATTTAGAAAGAATTGTGCCAGGTACAATTACACTGCTAAACACTTTGTAAACATAATTTTATTTAATTCCCTTAGCTATGATTTTAGGTATATATCATGCCCCCATTTTAACCTTTTACAAAGCCAAGAAACTGAGCTTTGATAACTCATCCTAGGGTAGGTTACACAGTGCCAAGTTGATAGAGAAGAAATTTAAGTTCATGTCTTTGCAATTGCAAAGCCATGTTGTGCAGAATATGTTTTTTTCAGTGGTTAGGGACACTACCATTCCCTAGATAGTACTTTGCAAATTTGGGGAAGCAACTTTTGTTATCATAATGATTGGAAGATACTAATCATATTTAGGGCAGAAAATAATAGCATAGATATTTCTATGTTATTAGAGTCACCAATATACCACAGTTCTAGTGGTTTGTAATTATAATTTCCCATTCATGATGATTCCAGTTGCAAGCATATGAATATTTTATTATGCTTTCTTGACAGTCATCAGAGTATTTATATATTAAAATACATAATTTGCAATAAAGTTTTTTAATTCTCTTGCATTATAGATAGAGGCATTATATTGTGTATGTAGGTTTTTTTATTTGTTTTTCTTTTCAATTAAGTGTGTGAGTGTGTGTGTGTGTGTGAAGATGAATTTCCTTTCAAGACAGTAAGGGGTAAAATTTACAGTAATTATTTCAAAAAAGAAGATTGGATAGGATTAGTGTGTTATAGAGTAATGCATAAAAGCTATCTTTTTATATCTTCCTTTATCCACAAAAAAATCCTGTTAGGTTATGTATTATCATCTTCATTTTATAAATGAAGCAATTGAAGGTCATAAGATTTGGTACTTACTCAAGAACACACAACTAATATTTGTTGCTCGGTGCCTCTCTACCTCAATTCTTACTGGACAGGACAGAGACAGGGTCATGGATGTAGGACAGTTGTCCACCAGGCAATTTTTTATTAACTCTCTGTGGGAGTAGTGACTGCTGGTTCAATCAGAACTCTTGCACCTATAAACTTTTTATAGGTTTTTATTTTAAATAGCTGTGCCTGTTTCATATATATCTTTAGTCAATCTTTGTTACAGTCTTAATCACTAAATATTATATTTCTGAGTTTATTTCAAATTCTCTTTTCTTAAAACTTGTATTATTGACTGAATTACATTAGATACTTAGGTGGCTGATAGCACACAAGTACATTTAGCCAAATTAGATATAAATATTATAGTACCTCTAAAAGCTTCTTAAATTATAATTTTGTGACTTGAAGAAGTGAAATATTTTGTCTAAGGTGCAAAACTGAGCCTGTTTTAGAGCCATAGCCACAATCCACAAAGTTACTTAATATAAAATAAATGTTGTAACAGATACGATATAAACCACTCTCACCAGCTGTAAATCCTTCATGTTCAGAAAATTAGCAGAATGTTTTCCCAGACTTGCATCAATCTTCACTCTTAGCATTATTGGCGAGCAATTGTAATATAATTATTTTAAACTTATGATTCGCTGTCCATCACAGAAATATAATTAAAATTATTTATTTAATGTTTTCTTTGTGATAAACAGGCCAATATTTCTCTAATAATTATAATATGTAATACAGACATAATTTCTTTGTTATTTTTCTCCTTAAAAATTATATAAATCTTCTTTCTATCAAAGTAAAAGTGTTTTAATTAAAATTTTCTACCTTCGGCACATGAACATCCCATGCTTTTTAATATAAAGAAATGTATTTATCATTATTTTTTACTTTTTTAAAAACCTAAAACTTTTGTCACTTGAGGCAAATAATGTTATGAAAAACAACTGTGGATGGGGTTCCACATTTAGTCTATCAAGAATGACAAAGTATCATGGTCAAAGATATTCTTATATATTCGTGAGAATAAATATTAGGATCAAATTGTTTTGAGGCTTCCAATGCAAATTTTGTCTGATGTATAAAAGCTAAACTTTTTTGAGGCAGTTATTTTCTGTTATAGATATCTTCAAGATTAAAAATAAGTATAGTGTTATTTATCATTAGGACAATGTGCATATCAACATGTCTTTCTTTACACTCTCAGATATTTCTAACACAAATAGTGGATGCTATTAATGTCTGAAACCCTTTCAAGGTAGGTGGAGAGAGGTATTTGAAAATGCTAAAGAGAAATTTGAAATTGTCTTAATAATGACCTCTTAGCCAATACACAAACATTACTGAAAGAATATAAGAAAGAGGATAAATAAAAATTCAAAATAGACATAGTTAAGAACAAACGTTCTTATAAAATATTATTTTATACAAGCAAAATGCATGTGAGCCCACATAAACATTAATAAATGCAATTAAATGTTATCTGCATGGGGGGGTAAATTGTCTACTTTTTATACATCTATGGCTTAGAAAGATATAGTTAGAGATAGATATAGATTTAGTTATAAATTTCAGTTTCTAATCAAATCCCTTACTTACTAGTAGTTATCATTGAATATATCTTGTTCACTTATCTTTCTCTCTCTCTCTCTCTTTTTAGGTTTGTTTGTGTGTGTCACACTTAACCAGCTGATATGCTTCAGAAGGTGATTAGAATAAAAATTTTGTGAAATATGCTCCCCAAATAAAGTTTAAACAGTGAAATGAATAAATGTATCAATTATCTACACACTTCATAGCAATAAAGAAACCCTTCCCCTTAGGTCAAATATAATGGCAAGCAGTTTGCTAAGACAAAAAACTGTAATGCTTCATTTAAAATTTTTTGAGATGATGAGAAAATAGGTGTTACAGTTAAAATGATCATGTTTTTCTGTTAGCTTAATTATGTTCATTTTCAAAATGTATTGTTAACATTTATTTTGCAGGCTGAGGAAGACTGAGCAATTTCCGGACAATCAACCCTCTTGAGGCTTAGATTTCATAGTCTGAAAATGAATGTGCTATCTGTTGCATTACACTCTCTAAATAAAATCCTGATTACCTATGCAACAAGGACCACAGAGGGCACAGAATAGCATTATGAAATCAGTTATGCAATATGCATTTAGAACAGATGCAACTATGTCCAAATAACCTAGGGGGAAGATAAGGACGTCCCCACAAGGGCAGGGACACACAGAATAACTACAAAGCAACCAAGACTCTTCAATGCACACTAAATTGCCCATCATTATTTTAATGAGCTGGCTGTAATTTTTAAAAAGCATTTGCGTTTGTAGGCAGATGTGTAAAGTCTGTTCTAATGAGGTCGTTTATTAATTTGCCTAAAGGTTATTTCTTGCAACAAAAGCCTAACAGATTTAATAGAATACATCTTTAGGTAACAAGGTTTTAAATTATCAGTTATTTTTAATTTCTCAAACTTTTCCATTATGTATGGCACAAAAATTTTCCCAGTTAATCATCTTTCTTTACATTCAGATTGTTAGAAGTCTAAATCCAATAAGGTTTTCTATCACTGTTGTTTTGATTACTGAGAACCTAGCGCTTTTATATATATATTGCTTTGACTTTGGCCTTCTTTAGATCTATGCTCTATTCTTACCCTCTATGAAACCTTATTGATTTGTTTTATCTGTAGCATTAAGCTTAGTAAGGGCAGGGACTTTTGTCCAACGCTATCACCCCGGAGCCTAAAATAGTGCCTGGCATATTGTAGGTGATCAAAAAATAATTATTGAGAGGATGAATGAAAAGAAAAAAGCTATACACACTGAAGTCATTTCAGTTCACCTTCAAAATGCTTGTCACTTTTTTTACTAACTAACCATCAACTTTAGTGCACTTCCACCTCAGGAGTTGTCTCCATGACGGTTATCTACAATCATTTAGCATTGTCCTAGTTCAGGCCTTTATTTTATCATACTTAGACTATGCAACAACTTTTTAGTGCTTCTTTTTGGTTTCAGACTGTCTCAAGTTCAGTCCAATTCTATAATAGCGTTGGACATCTTTTAAAAATGAAAAATGGGCATGTCAGCATCCAGCCTAACCTCCCACCATCCCATGTCCTCAAAGTGGCATATGAGACTTTAAATCTGGCTAGTACCTGGGCACAGGATGAGAGTGTAAATTCTTACAGTCTTTGTAGAAAGATTACATATTATCCATTAAAATGTAACACATGTGTATACCTTGTCTCAGCATGACTTTTTTGAAGATTGTTTTTATTAAAGTAAAAGTACCAGGTGCTGTACTGACATAGATACATAATAATTCTTGGCACAGCTTTACTTGTAATTGCAACAAAATATCTGAAACCTGAATGTCCATCAAAAGTCAATAGTAAATCTATATTATGGAACATTATACAGGTATCACAAAGAATGAGGTGGATATCTGTGTACTAAACAAAAGGAATTTCCACATATATGTAGTTAACACAGAGAAAAAATTAAATTGCAGAGTAATGTGTCTAATATCCCACTTTGTAAGTGGGGAAAAGATGGAGAGAGGAAGAGAGAGACAGAGATAGACACAGAGAGAGGAGGGAGGGAGCATGCTATAAAAATAAATTTGAACTATAACATGATTTCCTAATTAAAATAATAAAAATAATAAAATAGTTGTATTTGGCCAATATCTTTTGAGTTAAACCTATAGTTTCTTGCTATATTTGTAATTTATGTGCTTAAAATGTATGTAGGAAATATAGATTCTTAGATGTAGGAAGGATTTCAAAGTACATTTTTTTTATATTGGTGAGAAAGCTGCTGTAGAGAAATAGGTTACTTGACAAAAGTCACATAGTATGTTCAAGGTGAAACTAGGGATAAACTTATAACTCTTGACATTTAGACCTGGTAATCTTTCCAATGAGCTTTATTGCCTCTCAAGGAGAATATTTGCTTCTTGTTTGGGCTTGATTTTGCTTAATTATTGTCAATTACATGGAGAACCAGAGTTTACTTTGTCAAGAATAAAAATGTCACCAAAAGCCAAAATAATTAGGTTTGTATTGATTTAATTTGAAGAAGGAGCTATAACTTTTTCATTAAAGTATAATTAAAAATTACAATTAGATAAGATAATGAAGTTTTAAAGATGTTAACACATTAATCACATAGAAAATATTTCAAAGTTATTCAAGTTCATAGGGCAAAGAAAAAAATGTGCCTAAGCTGAAATTTAAAAATAGACTGGGTACTGTTATGACTGTCACGATGGTAATTGAATATGCCAACTGATTTTTCTGATCAATTATCACATGGTAGTATAGCTGGGAATTCAGATTCACCTGCATTGCATACTGTCTAGACATGGGCTCAATTT
Organism: Cheirogaleus medius; assembly: GCA_008086735.1. Classification (NCBI taxonomy): domain Eukaryota; kingdom Metazoa; phylum Chordata; class Mammalia; order Primates; family Cheirogaleidae; genus Cheirogaleus; species Cheirogaleus medius. The sequence goes on from VBSM01002608.1 coordinate 1,395,406, forward strand.
ATAGTGTCGTAAATAACTTCTTTTCTGTTTTTGTACTTGGGATATATGTGGATCTGGACAAAACAAAAGCCAAATGAAATGTTTAGGCAGTTATATTTTACTCTAGATTACTCTCTGCCTTGCATTAATGGCTGTATTTAGAATAGATTCTGATTTATTCAGAGGTTTGCAACTGCATTTTTATCAGGTAAAATATATGACTTCTCACATATCAGGAAGTTTTGATGATAAGATATTGAAATATAAAGCTATCATCATAGCTTGGGTTTAAAAAAAAGAAGAAGAAAGGGGAAACAACAAACCAAACTTTCTCTAAAATCCAAAAGAAGAATGATAAAATATCTTCGTATTTTTTATTGCCAGCTCGGCTATTCAACGACTGTAAGCAGGTGTTGGCCGAGTGAGAGTGTGCAATATTAGTAGTCTTAGAAAGGTCAAGGAAATATTCATGGCCCTGAGTTGAGTACTGTGTGTACCCTGCATAATATATTAGACACCGACATTGGGAGATGCATGGACCCTGACTTTGAATTCTTTAAAATCTTACAAATCTATAAAATATTCAAGTAGTAATTTATAAGATGTATATGTATAAAATAATATAAATACTAGCACAACCAAGAGCAGTCATATAAGACTTTATTCAATAGATTAAGCCCATTAGGTCTGAATTTAACCATTCCTTCCTCCCCCCTCCCATCTGCTGGATTTCTGATGAATGTTATTTCATATATGCACATAAGTGCTGATTGATTAATTCCAACTTAATGGTGAGTACATCTGGTATTTGTTTTTCCATTCCTGTGATACTTCACTTAGAAGAATGGTCTCCAGTTCTATACACTTATGTATCCAAAACGTTTGTATCCCCATAATATTCTGAAACAAAAAAATATATAATAAAAAATAAAATGGCTAAAGATTCTTAAAAAAAAAATTTAAACCCTGAAACCAAGTGAGTGTATCTTGAGAAGCCTTTATTGTATCTTGAGTGTATCTTGAGAAGGATCTTGAGTGCAGTGTTAGGCAAAAAAGCGTAGGAAAGAGAATGGACCTACAAAGGCTTTGAGGTAGAGGAAGGTGAATCTAGCAAAGTCACTGGAAGAGACAGATATTTATTGATGTGGGAGAGTCTGGAATCTGTTGACAAGAACAGATAATGTGTTAAGAATTAGTTGGACTTTAAATCTAATGATTTGGATTGACCAAAGGATTCTGGGAAAGAGTAGATATCTTATTAAATGAAGATTGAAAATGAATACACTTTTATTACAGCAATTATGAAAATGAAAAGGGTGAATTAAAAAGATAAAGTAAAATTGTCAGAAACTAGAGGATTCTTTATAAAACATTAATTTTCTTGCAAAACAGTGCTGTTTGACTAAAATAATACATTTTAATAAAAACAATTCAATTAAAATATTTTAAATTGATACTGACATATTTTTATTATTACCTGCTTTACTTTCTGTTTCCTCCTTGACCCTTCTTGTTAATCTTCCTCCCTCCTTCCTAAATACCTCCAGCTTCAAATTGCATGCATTAAACTATACCATCCATTTTCTCTCTCTGCTGCAGTCATCTTTTGATTCTTAGCTTTCTTATCTTCATTTCTTGAGGTGTGTAGTTCCTGGTCCTTTGTTAATTTTTCCAACACAACTATTCAGTTAATTATTGATTATTTCAAACTACTGCTAGATGATCCTTCTAATACCTTTGTCTCATGTTAGTAGATATCAATTTCCTGTCCATGCTGTTGGCATGAAGAGGACCCAGTCCCTGTTTCCCACTCAAGGGCATCATTCCACCAATTATCTTTTCCTCCTGCAGTACTAGGTTAGTTCCTACTACTGGATAATTCCAAAAACTATACAAGCTCTTATTTCTCCTGTCTTGAAAAACAAAAAGCAAAACAAACTTCTGATAGTGGAATGTACAAATTTAGCTCAAAGTCTTCTCTATCTAGACTCATTCCTTTAGCAATGCCCTCTAGTCTCATAGCTTTAATTGCATTTTTTGATTCACAAATTTATATCTATAACATAAATTCTTTCTTGAACTCCAAATTTCTATGTAAACTACCTATTGGACAACTATACTGGGAAATATAATAAGCATCTCAAACTTAAGATGTCCCAAAATAAATTCCTAACCTCTGCCCCAAATCATATTCCTTTAGAACTCTTTCTCATCTCAAGTAATGGACATTCCATAAGTTTAGTACACCAGGCCAAAGGTCTTGGACTTTTTGCTTTCACTCACATCTCACATCCAGTCAATACAGAAATCTTGACGATTTAACCTTAAAAATGTAATCAGAATTTGACAACTGCTCACCACCAGTATCCTGGTCTGAGTCATCATTGTCAACAATCTAGCAGAAGGTTATGAAGAGTCTTCCTCTCTCTACCCTTATCCAACTACAGTCTCATCTCTACTTAGCTGAAAGGTTATAATTTTAAGAATAATTGACTTATATTACTTCTCTGGTCAAAATTTTATAATAGCATGCCATTTCATCCAGAAGTTCCTATCATGGCCTATCAGCAGCATCCTCATTACTTCTCTAACCTCATATCCCATTATCTAATCCTCCCCATTTTATTCAAGACACACTGGGATTTTTGTTTTTCCTAGATGATGACACACATGATCTCATATCAGGATATTTTTATTTACTGTTACCTTTGCCTAGAATGCTCATCCCTAGTTATCTTTATCATTTGTCTCTTTACCTCCTTTAGATTTGTGCTCAAACATCACATTCTCGAGGAATAATCTGCTTTAGAATGGAAATTCTCTGTCCCTGTGCTGCATTGCCTTTCCTCTTTTCTCATTTTTAACATGTGCATTGCATTTATAATCATCTAGCATACTATGTATTCTACTTACTTTTCTGTTTCTTATTTGTTATCCCTGGGTAGAATATGAATTGTTGTATTTGTTTCCTAGGGTTGCAATAAAAAATTACATAAACTTTGTGGCTTAATACAACAGAAATTTATTCTCTCAGTCTGAAATCAAGATATCAGCAGGGCCATGCATCCTCCAAAGGCTCTATAGGAGGGAGAATCCTTTCTTGTCTCTTCTAGTTTCTGGGGTTCAAGGCATTCCTTGGCTTGTGGCTGCATGACTCCAGTCTCTGTTTCTAACTTCGCAAGGTTTTCTCCTGTTTTCTTTGTGTCTTCTCTTCTGTCTCTTATAAGGACACTTGTCATTAAATTGGTGGTCCACTTGGATAATCCTGGATAATCTCATGACAAGATCTGTAGCTTAATTACATCAGCAAAGACCCTTTTTGCCAAATAAGGTCACATTCAAGAGTAACAGAGGTTAGCATGTGAATACATCCTTTTGGGGGGCCACGATTTAACCCAATATAACTGTATTCCTAACACCTGCAATAATGCATGGCATCATGAAACATGCTCAATATTTGTTGAAAAAATAAAAGGCTTTCTTTTGAATGCAAACCAGAATTCAGGAAGTAGTTTTCTTATGTAAAAGTCTAGAAAATAAATATTTTATACTTTGTGGACTGTATAGCCTCTGTTACAACTGCTCATTTCTGTTGCTGGAGCTAACAAACAGCTACAGATAATACATAAATGGATGAACATGGCTGTTTTTCAATCAAACTTCATTTATGGGTATTGAAATTATAATTCTTGTGCATTTCAAAATATTCTTCTTTGACCATTTAAAAATGTTAAAACCTTTCTTAGTTCACGCACTGTACAAAAACAGGCAGCAGTCCACATTGGCCTATGGGACACAGTTTGCTGAACCCTGGTCTAGACTATCATTGCTCAACATGTCTTCTTTAGTCTACTAGTTGTTTAGGATTTGTGGCGGTATTAATCACAAATTAAGGTAGGTAGGGGATATTTTTGTTGAATATGTTGAGAAAAGTCAGACTTTTCAGAGCATTTAGAATGCATATTCCAAGAGAATAGTTTACAAAATTGTTACTGATATTATGCTATCTTTAAATTGTTTTTGTTTGTTTCTCAGAGACTCTCTCAAGATGGATGTGTTCCAAGGGATGAGTATTGGGAAATGCTGATATGGACACATTTATTTAATGGACTATACACAATGTTGCAGTATGGGCAATAGGCAATGGTGGAAAACTATAACTGAGGGAAGGACAGGAGGAAGCCTTCAAAAGCCATGGACTTGGTACTTTGTTTAAGTAAGTCCCTGGGAACTGCCAAGCGAAGTCTACTTTCTGCACAGAAATTTCATGGACACCAAAGTATAAATAGATTACAGTATAGCACGGAATATTGTGCAAAGTGCATTCCATGATGAACTCACACTTGAGTTTAAGATTATGTCTGAAGCAGACATGTTACTACTTTTTATAATCCTGAAGGAGGAAACAGGTAATTGTAGGATTTAATTAAGAGTTGAACAGAACTCATATCACTAAATGAGCCAATGTTGGTAAAGTATGTCGAACAGTCTGACACATAGGAAGTGTTATATAAGTGGTTGTTAAATAAAATAAATAGCTTGCTGATAGGAGAGGAGGGAGATCAAAAACAGGTTTGTAATGAATACGCACACATACGTATTACTGAATTCAAGTTGTATATTTATCCAACTATATAAATATGTCTTTCCTTTCATTGGAAGTTTTAAATAGTTTATTACTCACATTACCACTATAATTTACTTTATCCTTCAATTGAAAATATTATAGTCAAAGAGTCATTAAAACCTTATCCTCTTTTAAATAAACAGCAGAGGTTAAATTGATACCTACAAACTCTCATAATGTTTGAACACCTTTGTCCATTAGTGATAGAATAGCTAGTTCATATTTCATGAATGCTTATTATTTTTATGGTTAATTTATTAAATGGACATATGGATTTCTTTCTGTATAGATGTTTAGTAGATACATGTATACAGCCTGTTTTGTCCTGCTCTGAATCCTCTAAGCTTGACCACAAATGGGGAACTTTTACTTTTATAAGGTAAGTGAAGCTCTATGGTTTATGGGCCTGAACTTTCTAAACTGTAGACAAAATGTTTCTTGGTACTAGATTTTGGTAAGTTTGTATACTTTACACACTATCTTGACATATTCTAAAACTTCAGCATTAAATAATGCATTGAATTAGATTCTAAAAGACCTTGTATCTGTTTATTTTACCATATGCATATTAAATTATTAAAGATGAATGATCATTTCTACTAAGTAAAAACAAAAAACTTAACTAAGCTAACTATAGCTAACTAAGTATAGTTAGTTGAACTATTATTTTACATTTACTCTAAAAATCACAGATGCTGACATGAAGTATTAAATATAGTCTATTTTCAATTCTAAAGAAACCTATTCTAAATAATTAAAAATAATAATTACTATTCTAAATATTTTTTAAGAATTAGTATTTGTAAAACCTTCATAACGATATCACTTTATATATAATATTTAAAGAATTTTATCAATAAGCCTACATGTAAAGTGATTTTTAACTTATTCCTTCCTGAATGGTCATTCTGTTTGCAAAGATATTTAATTTTCTTGAAGTAGGATATTTCACATTAGCAGTAACTTTTTGAAGATCTAAAGTTAATTTGCTCCCACAATATGTGATCATTTACATGAGAGAATCTTTTAATAGAAATTTAAGACCAACATTGTATTCTAAAGAACAGATCATTTTTACACTTGAATTACAAAGTAACTCAGCTCTACTAATGAAACCTATGAGTATAAACAGTGTCCAGTTAATTTACAATTGAAAATAGAATAATTTTTCCTCAATATCTTCAACTAAATGAAATCTGATTCCTCTCTTAACTCAGCATATGCCCTTCCTTACCCATCACCTCCATGGAAGAGCCAGGCCAATGTCTTCTTGCTTCCCTGTTTAATAAAGTTCTGTGCTTAATTATCATATCCCTTTTGCCATTAGATTTTGGATTTTTGACCTTTCTCTACCTCTTTTCCCTTCTTCCCTCCTTTCCTCAGTTTAATGTATGTATACACTGCACATATATGTGTTATATTTTCTTATACTTTTACTCATCCAAATTTATAGAAAATATCTTAAAAGGTTTGCTTGTAATTATTTCTTCATAGTATTTGGAATGAAGGTTTTCAGTGATTGTATAATCATAGCAAGTTGAAGGAGGTTTTACAGAATAGGTTCAGGAATCTTCCTCTGACAATATTATACGTTTTCTCATAAACCAGAGAGGAAGACAAATAAATAATGAATGATTCCCCCCCTGAATGTATATTACCAAAACCTACTGTCTTTGCTAACCTGCCAATTTGTGAAGGAGAAAATAAAACAAATTTCAGTAAGTTAATGGTGAGGAACTTTTTGTTCTGATGCATTTAGGGGCCTGAATGTTATAAAGGGTCTGGGTCCTAGTTTCTTCAGGTATTCCATAAGTCAGGTTTGATCAGGAAAATAGATAATGCTTTAACATATTTCAAGCAAGAAGGGATTTAAAAGAGAGATTAGAGATTTAAACTGTCAGAGGCTGAGGGAATTAAGGTCAGGGGAGCCAATATTGGATTATAGCCAAATATACTTGTCAGACAAGTCAAAACAATACTGTTTAGAAAATAGTGAATTACAAAAACAGCAGGGAAATACCCTCAGTAATTTTAACTCTCTGCGGTCCTGAAGTGGGTGATTTGTACGAGAATGCAGAGAAGCCCGGGCAAAGCCCTTTCATGTTTAGCTGCCAAAAGATCCTGAACCTTCCCAACTTTTGGAACAATATTGGTTCTACTTCTCTTCTTTCTCTTTCCAAATCTTGCACATGGAAACTAAGCCAGAGTCCTTCTAATGTGTCAGTCTGGAAAATGTAATTTTCAGTCTTTCGGCTCCTGAAATAGGGGGCAAGCTTAGAAGGGCAGAAATAGGACTGATCACCAACATACAGCACATATTAAATCTGCTCAAGCCATGTTGATGGCTACTGAAGCAGAAAAGACTGTAAAATATTGCAATTAATCTGCAGAAGCCACTCTGCAATATGTTTAGTTTATATAACTAGTTGAAGAAAGAGGACTGATCCTTACCTGTAGCAGTACTTTCCTAATATATTAAGATGCTATTATTAAAGAGTTTTATTGTAAATATGACTGTGAAGTTTTCTATTCTATCAGATATTATTGCAGGTAGTGAAAATGTTCATTTCAAATAATTAAAAGGTCAAGAATTGAGTTTTATTCAATATCAATGAAAACTCTATAATGTTCTTAAAGAATGTTTCTTTCTAAATATATTTTGTTTTTGTTTATTGGTGTGTTTTGCTCAGTTATTACTTTTCAGGAATGAATTCCATTGTCAAATTCAAAAACTAAAAGCACATTCAAATGAAGGCTAATGATGTATGAATGACTACAGCATGAGAAAACTGAATTATGGCAATCATTCAACTGGGATTGGTTTTAGAATTTCAAAGTGAGCAAAGACAACAATGTGACTCACAGTTCCAATTTCCTTAGGTCTAATGGAGAGGTTTATAGTTTAGTAAAAGAACCAGTGGAAAAAGACTAGCACCATTAATGTAGACATGCTAGAGGCCTTATTAAGAACAGTGTACAGAAAAAAGGCTTATGAGAGTCAAGTGTTAAATATTTACCTGTGTGAATTAAGGATTAGTAATCCATGCCTCACTCAAGTAGAATTTATTGCACTGATGTGGCAAACCTAATAGAACTTTCGGAGCTTAAAGTGCCTCCTTTACAAAAAAGAAGTAGCCACTTAGGAAATAGAAAAATATGGTCCAGTTATCTTCTCAACGCTAATATAACCTGCACAAAAAATTGTTATATAAGGCTAGAAATTATTAAACTGAAAAATCCAGATCATTGGCGGATCAGGGAGCTGTTAGTGGTGTTCCACAAAAATGCCTATATATTCATAATTTCATTAGTGGGAGAACCATTTTTTTAGCTTGGAAACCAGTTAGGCAGCATAGATAGCTAACAAAAGAAGTGTAATGGAACTCTCCTCACAGCCATAGCCTAGGCATTTTTGTGACATTCAGCACATGTTAGAGGATTAGAAAAGTGCAAATTTGGTTTAAAAAAAAAAAAAAAGCAGAAGGCAGTTTGTGGAGATACCGGTGCAAACAAACCTCCATGGGAATTGATTCATAATGGCTTGATATCAACGAGAAAATCTCTGAGTCCATCATCAAATTTAGAGCAATGGCCCTCAAACTAGTGAATCAATGCCAGAAGAGATGATGTAGGACGTACTGATGATGAGCAGAATTTGGACAATAAGATGAGAAGAAGAGACTGGGCAAGAAGCATGTTTTTCTTGGCCAGCTTGTTTAAGGGATTCTCAACAATGTCTTAGTAAAGAGGAGCTAAAAGTTTATATGAGAGCATACTGTATTGTGCTTTGTAATTTGGTGTATATATTCTTGCTTAAGTTTATTTCTAGTGAAATAGTATCATTACAAATATTGGCTCAGTGATCCTCTCTTAACAAAGACCAGAGTTTAAAAATCAGTCCAGTTATTGAGACACATGGTCAGAGTTGATTCCACCTCATTGCTACTATTCCATGTTTCTGGTGACCAAAGAAGAGGGACACAGAGTACTGTAATAAAAGTTCTTATATCAGTTTGGGGATGCTATATATTGTCCTTAGCCATTTGTAACTCAGCTTGTTTGATAAGCTTTCTAGGAGAGTTAAAGATAAATTTATGTTTAAAAAAACATAAATGATTAGAGTAGAATTGCATCCTCCAAGGTTTAAAAAAAAATTTTGTTGTATCATAGTAGAGTCTGGGATTTTCTTATTTGTTACATTGCTTCCACACAAGGAAATCAATATCTTTGAAAACACAATCATGTCTCATGGATTGATATATGCTAAATAGCAATCTCCTGAGTAATATTATTTTCAAGTTTCAATTTGATGAAAAAAATAAATAGCTAGAATGAAATATAGATTGTTTTATGTCATTTCTCAAAGTGAAGCAATTTATGTATGATAATAAATGGATCATATGAAAATATTCTTCAAAAAATGAAAGTTTATTAACTTTGGATTCTTCTGAATCTTCATTTTGAGTAGGGAATTTTTATAGTATGTAACAGAAATTTTGATTCTAATATAGAATATGTAAGTAGATGTTACCTACTTTTATAATTTTACATATATATACATATACACATAATATTCTATTTTATAATTATTTAAAAAAGACATCATTATCTAAGACAAGGAGAAGATATGAAAAAGAAAGATATTTCAGAATTAATTTTTGCAACATAAAATGATGAATTCTGTATTCATTGGGGAATATGGAGTTGTATGAATATTCAGCTCTCATAAAAAATCTCTATTTCAAGAATATTTGTTCACAGGTAAGATGAAGAATCATTCAGAATGGGGCTTCCTAGTGTGTGACAAGATATTATTTCCCAAAGTCAAAGTCATTTCCACAGAAATGACATACTTGTCTATGTATCTATCTATGTATCTATCTACCTATCTCTATCATCTATTGTACACATATGTGTATGGGTATATATACATAATTAAAGTAAATAACATCTACTCATATATATAAAAGGAAAGATACAGGGCAGGACATCTTAGAGCCTTTAATAGACTAATCTACATTGTGAATCTCAGAGAATGGGATATTATAGTCACAATTTCCCTTATTTGACCTTTCACCTCAGAGACCTCTTCACTTTTTTTGATCAGAGCATTTCATGAGACTAGTGTTTATTGAACATATAAGTATTGAACTAAACCTTAATCAATTAGGCCCCTGACAGAGATGACTGCCCTTCTTTGAGTACTTAGGAAATTGCTCACATTTTCTATTGATGAAAACCAAAAATTCTATTTGATTTAGTGGCATCGAGAAAAGTACAACTTCAATTTGCATGATGGATTTTCAACTGTAGCAAGATAAAAAAAATGGAGAAGGACGTTGACAGAATGTAAATTTTTTTCTTGGTATCTTTTGAATGTATTTGGGTGGCCTAGCAACTCCCTCCTCCTTCTCTAATGAGGTATAAATTATGTAGTTGATCCCTTAGAAATTTGCAAAGCCAGATGCTGGAAGATTAAGCCAGGCAGGTTAAATGATGCTGCCTCCGAACTTTATTACACATGTTAGTGCCACTGCCATAAGAACACAGACTTGAAAAAATACATTGGAAACCAGGAAACATACAACAATAAATATTTTTTTCAAAACCCTTAGATGCAAATTAATTCTCTAAACCTGGTGAGTATTTTAAATATTTGAGAATGTGAAATAAGGAATGGAATTAAAATTAAAAATAATTTGCAGAGTTATAAAAGAAAAAGAAAGATGAAAATAATGGTTCTGGTATGGTCTTTCTAAAGTTTTACAAGACTTTAAATCTTGCAAAATGGAAAACAGATTTCTTCTGGAAATAGTGTACCTTAGGAAATAAATCTTGTGGTACTTTATACAGTGATAAACATTGCTAAACATCTTTCAATAATACTATAAGATTGGGTTTCTTGACAGTAAATAAAGCCCCTTTTAAGAAGCAAAGAATGAAAAAAAATGATCTGTCTAGTTGTATCAGTAGGGTGTTAGTCCCTGAATATTACGATGTCACTGTTTCTTTCTTTCCTTAAATCTAACAGAATTTGTTTTATGACTCTGGGAGCTCCTGCGTTAAGTGCATATATATTTAGGATTGTTATATCATCTTGTTTAATTGAGCCCTTTATCATTATTTAATGACTTTGTCTTTTTTTTACCACTGTTGATTTAAAGTTTATTTTATCTTATATAAGAATATCTACTCCTGCTCACTTTTGGTTTCCATTTGCATAGAATATTTTTTTCCACCCCTTTACTTTGAATCTATGAGGATCTTCAGTAGTTAAATAGGTTTCTTTCAGACAGCATACATTTGGGTTGTGTTTTTTAATCCATTCAGTCAATCTACATCTTTTAAGAGGGGCATTAACACCTTTCACATTCAGTATTAGTATTTATATGTAAGATATTGTTCTGGTCATCATGTTGATTGTTACCTAGTTGCTTTGTTCTTTCCTTTGTGTTTCTGTTTTATAAGGGTTGTGAGTTTTAACTTTTGGGTGTTTTTACACTGGTAGGTATAGATTGTTCTTGTCCATGTATAGAACACTTTTAAGCATTTGTTGTGAAGCAGGGCTAGTGGTGACAAATTCTCTTAGTGTTTGCTTGTCTGAAAGAGATTTTATTTTTCCTTCACTTATAAAACTTAGTTTTGCAAGATACAAAATTCTTGGCTGGCAGTTACTCTGTTTAAGTAGACTAAAGATAGGACCCCATTCCTTTTTGACTTGTAAGGTTTCTGTTGAGAAGTCTGTGGTTAGCCTGGTGGGTTTTCCTTTGTAAGTTACTTGATGACTTCTGGGAAAATGAAAACCATAGGAGAGAACACAAATTGGGGATTGCAAGGGGTAGGGGTTTGAAGGAAGGATTAGCTACAAAAGGAGCACAGATAAAAAATGTTAGGATGATGGAATTATTTTGTATGACATCCAAGTAGTGGATACATAAACATGCATTTGGCAAAATCACAAGTGAAACTAACTGTATGCAAATTAAAAAATCAGCCAGGAAGTCAAGAATCCCATGCTGGCTGCAACAAACTTGTTACACATGGATGACACAATTTTATTGAAAGGTGGGGAAAATCGAGCTGACTCAGTAATTTTTGAAACCTTTGTTTTAATTAGCTTCTATAAGGTTAAAGTAAAAAAGAACTATAGGTAAACACTATATGCTATTTAGTAAATTAGTTCTTCACTGGAGCATGCTTTAGCAATTCTGAAACTATGTGTACTGAGGTTGAAACAATACACAAATTAATGTAAAATAATGGTAGTCAAGTTTTTCGCTGCCAAAGAAAGCAAGTTATAAATAAATGGAGATATTAGAATGAACCCCATGCTGCTGGAGTAGAATCGTAGATAATAGTATGAACTCATGTTTATTGAATAGATGGATCAAATAATAGATACACAAATAAATATAAATATGTATATATACATAGGGTAATACATTCATACCTTTCTTTGCTCTATGCACTAAGAGGTCCTAGAAGCAATGGCACTTCAGTAGCAATGAGTATACCTAACTATGATCTTATTTTGAAAAGACTATTCTCTAATGATAGGAAGCCGTGCTCTCTGGAGAAATAGCTGATTCTATGGTAGGGCAGGAAAAATATAAGATGAAACTGGGAGTACATCTAAATGACACAGGATCCAATCTGAAAAAGTTCTGAATGGCCAAAGCTGGAACAATTTGACCAATGAAATAAATAATGGTTATATTGGATTATAATCCAAAGAATAAAATAAACACCAATTGATCAACACTGATATAAATATATGATTGAATAACTAAATAAATTGAGGAGAAGGGATGTGTTTTCCTTCAGAAAAATTTCAAATAATGAATGGAGAAAGAATGAGAGAAGTAGAAAAGCCCAGTTAGAAAACAACAGTAATAATTGCTGCTATACAGCAAATCCATGGATGCATTCTAATATTAATGGGTGAAACTTTAAGGATTTGAGAATATTTACCTGACCATAATGTTATTTTTCTTCCCGCCAAATATTCATTAATTATCATGGTGATTTTTACACATATCTACAAAATCTTTGATACTCCCCCCTCCATGAAGTAGAGTTTAATTTTCCTCCCTGAGTGTGGCTGGTCCCACTGACTCATTTCTAATGAGTACAGTTAAAGAAATGGAAAAATAGTAAATTTGCAATGGAGAAATCAGATAGATACCACCTTAACCAAATAATCAAGGTTAACATAACTGATAATAAATCATGTTGACATAAGTTACCCTCTGATACAATTCAAGGAGAAGAATATTTCACCAAAATCGATATCCTCAATCTAATTATGAAAAAACATCAAAAAATTCAAATTGAGAGAAATTCTATAAATACCTGATTGGGACTCACCCAAAGTGTCAAGGTCATAAAGAACAAAGAAAGGCTAAAATGGATATAAAATGATAAAATCACTAATTATCAGGGAAATGAAAATCAAAACCACAATGAGATAACACCTCACCCCAATAAGAATGGTTGTTATAAAAAAGACAAAAAGTAATAAATACTAGTGTGGATATGGATAAATGGAAACCCATGTACACTGTTGGTAGAAATGTAAATTAGTACAGACACTACAAAAGACAGTAAGGAAGTTCCTCAAAAAAATCAAAAATAGACCTACTATATGATCCAGCAATGTCACTACTGGGTATTCATCAAAAGGAAATGAAATTGGTATGTTGAAGAGAGATCTTGCACTTCCACGTTTATTGCACCATTATTCACAATAACCAAGATATTAAATCAACCTAAGTGTTCATCAGTGATTGAATAGATAAATAAAATATTGTATATTTACAGAGCAGAATACCATTCAGCCATAAAAAAGAATGAAATTCTGTCATTTGTGGCAACATGGACAAATATGAAGGACATTATGTTAAGTACAATATGCCAGGAAGAGAGAAAAGTAGTACATGATCTCACTCATTTTCAGAATTTACAAAAGCTTATCTCAGAAGTACAGAGTAGAACAGTGATTAAAAAGGGTACAGAGGGTGGTGAGAGTGGGGAGGGTGGGCATAGATTAGTCAATGGGTACAAAGTTACAGGTAGTAGGAGGAATAAGTTCTAGTGCTCTATTGCACAGTAGGGTGACTACAGCTAACAATATTACGTTGTAGATTTCAACTTAGCTAGAATAGAGGATTTTGAATGTTCTCATCCCAAAGAAACAATAACTGTTTGAAGTTATGGATAAGATAATTACCCTGATTTTATAATTATACAATGTATACATGTATTAAAACATCACTATGTACCCCATAAATATGTACAATTATGTGTCAATTAAAAATAAAATAAAACATTAAAAAAAAAGGAAGGCTGAGAAACTATCACAGTTGGAAGATTACAGGAGACTAAGGAGACATGATGACAAAATGCAACATGGTATGCTGGATTAGATCCTACAATAGATAAAGGTCAGTTGTGGAAAAAACTGTGGAATCCATATAAAGTCTGTAGTTCAGTTACTAGTGTTGTACCAATGTTAACTTCATAGTTTTGATAAATGTACCATAATTTTGTATGAAATGTCAACCTTAGGGGAAGCTGAATAAAAGGTATGGGGCGACTCTATCTGCTATCTTTACAATGCTTCTGTAAACCTAAAATTATTTTCAAAACAAGAATGTTTTAAAAATTACATCACTTCATCATCTTGGAATGAGCATCATTAAATAATATATAGAAAGCTCTTAGAACAGTGTACATACTATTCAATAAATATCAGCTATCATTGCTATTTATTTTTATTTGACAGTCATATCTGTAAATAAGGAAGCAAAATTTTTTCATTGGATTGGTTGAGAATTTTGATGACATTTTTTTTCTGATATTAAATTGAGATAGTTTGTGAAGTACTGAAAGGTAGAAAGAGAAAAGTAAAAATAACTTCAATGACACAATCCAGCCATATCCACTGTTAACTTTATATTTCCTGTGAAGATTTTATGATGTAAATATATTAATATATGGGTTTTTGCATAAAATAAGATCAAAATAGTTTTTCACCAAGCCAATAAAACTGTCTTCCTCTGAAAGGGATAGCAATAGCAATTCACACTTATTTAGCATCTAATATGTAGTATGCACTTTAAAAAATATTTTAGGTATGTAATTTCATTTAATCATTGTAATCATGTCATGATGAAAGTACTTTTATTATGAACCCCATTAAACAGAAGAAGAGAGGTTAAGGGACGTTATTCTCTCTACTAAGAAATGGAGCCATGGCTTCTGCATAGGAAACTGGCCCTAGATTACATGTTGTTAACCACTTGGCTATATTGCCTCAATAAGTTTGATTTTATGAGGTATCCCAGGCACCCCACATTTGAAAACTTTAAACTAAGCCATGGTTTGAATTTTGTGGGCCCCTGGATCATATGGTCATATGAAGTGGTGCTACAAATTCCCATGAGTGTTTTACAATGGCTAGTATTTTACAATGTGTCAGTCTGTCCTCTTTAGCTCAATGCCAAGGAAATGTTTCCTATATGCAACCTGGGAAGAGTGGGGGACTTAGTTCTGCTATGACTTCTCCTGCTGGTTTAATCCTGTAACAGAGCTCACAACTTAATGTGTGAGAAGTTCCTAGCTGATGCTTCTTTTGGGGCAGGCTCTAGGCTTGGATGATTGCTGACTTTTATATTCATACTCCTGCTCCTGGCAATAAATATTTGTAAAATGTTGAAACAATGAATGAAAATACTTACCATAGAATATTTGAATCTTTTCCTCTGAGGAACAAAAGGAGTCCAAGGAAAGTAATCTAAGATGTTTCGTAAACAAGTGTATTTATTGTATTTTATTTTTTTGAGACAGGGTCAAGCTTTGTTGCCTGGGCTAGAGTGTAGTGGTTCAATCACAGCTCACTGTAACCTCAGTCTCCTGGGCTCAAGTGATCCTCCTGCTTCAGCCTCCCAAAGTGGGGGGATTACAGACATGAGCCACTATGTCCAGCCAGCAGTGTAATTAGATTCTTTAGAAAAGTAACTGAGAAACTGAGTGATATCAGCTGCACTGGGAATATACTTTGAAATAGAGAATGGATACAAATCCATGATCGATCAGTTCAGTAGTTCTGTTTCATTATTTCCAAAGGACCTTAACTGCCAAATACTGAAAATAAAATTTCTATATTTGTGATGCGAGATGGTGACTACAGATAAGAAGAGTTTGATAGACTTCCAGCCCATTCAAATACTCTTTTTGGCTTAAAATATTGAGTAGAAATAGAGGGTGACAAACTCTAGGCACAATTATTTGTATGTTTATTGGTAAAATTAGCACATATTGACTAGCATTTTTCTGAGTGATTTATTCTTATTGAACAGAATCATCATGCATTATGTGTTAAATTGAGTTTGAGAACTCATGGATGACTGAGCTAAATTTCTTTTTAAGCTTGAAAGCTTTCTAATTGCCTGTAAAACCATATAGCGTAATTTATGCTGTATATTAAAAATAACCAACTTTAACACATTATTTATTTCCTTTAGTGGCATAAAGTTATCTGAGTATTTGTGGAAATAAATTCAAATAGCTATATGTGTAATAACTAAGAAGGTAATATGTGTTTTTAGACATAAATGTTTTTAGTCATTTCATAATTTCCAAGTGGTGTAATACCTATTATAATACTTAAAGTAATATAATTTGCATGATTCACATACAAATTCTTAAGTTTTACTATGCTCTCTTCATATTATCATTATGAGAAATAAAAGGTTTTCCTAGCTAGATCTCATCTTTCCTTTGAGCTACCTGAAGACCTACTGTGGCATCACTCATATGACACACACTATATATTACTTTATATTATTATTATATACATAGTCATGTCCAATTGTTCTTTTCAGATGAAGTGCAGTTGTATTAAAATCATAACTAGAATTATGGAAATAATTAAAATTAAAATAATTCAATTTACATTATGAAAAATCATGTTTTAAATATCTTTGCATTCTTTAGCTATGCCTGGGCTCTGATCACAAGAAGTGATAACTAAGAATCTGTTGAATAAGCAAATTAGTGAATGCATATCCCTTTATTAATAAACTTTATCCTAAAAATATAGAATAAAAATGCAGTCCTCTGCACCAGCAGACCTGAGAGGCTTCCTTCAGGTTGCTGAATCAATATGTTTATTTAGGCAGCCAACGAATTCAACATGAGATGCAGTGAAACAAGTGGAAGTGAGAATTTTGTACAAATGAATGTTAAATTTATTAAATGAGTCTTTAGTAATTTATCACTTAAAGAATACTGAATAGCAAGATTGTACCACCTCTTTACCATGGCACTTGCAAAATTTAATTGTACTAATAACTCATGCTGTATGTACTGTGTGATCTTTATTCATATGCTATAAATCAAGGAAATCATCCAACGTGGTTATTTGTAAAACAGATTACCCAAATGATATAACTATAAAACAATTTTAATAGCTTTTAATTCTATTTTAACAAAATTCTAAAGAGCATGCTGCTCCAATATTAAAAATATATGGCAATAGCATCCTTCATTTTTCTCATTATTGAGAAATAATGAGATCACCTTGGAAGAGGTCAGCAAAACTATTCACTGTGTTTGTTGTCCAGTGGCCTCAGTTAACTGAAGGCTGGCATAATGGGACATGCAAAATTGCATAAAAATAGAGTACAAGGTCCACTCGGAGTGCAAACTTTCCATTCAAAAGGTTTCTTATATTTTAAAACGGACTGATTTATTGGTAGTTTATAGTGTATTGAAACAAGTAGGAATATGAGACTTGTGAAAGTTAAGGAAAGCCATGAGGCAAGAAAGAAGATTGAACAGAAAGCCTAAAATGCAGATAGTACAAATATAAATTAGACAAATGTCCAGCTTTTGAATCGGAAGACAACTGAAATGACATCTCTATGCAATGGTACCTTTTTGCAGTAAACAATGGCCCAATGTAAAATTAAGAATACTGCTCAATTTAAAAGATTTTATCCAATTTATTCTATAGGTTATTTAATGACTCACTCCTCAGCATTTTTCATATAAAAACATAACAGAAATTTAAGTTATTACGCCCTCTGTGGCTAATTCAAAGGCCAAACATTTGTTCCTTTCCAAAGATAGAATCTGTTCTCATCATTTTTTGTGTCAAGACTGACTTGCCAAATTAAAAGTTCAGAATCCCTCAATTTGTATTATTTAGGATTTTGGACTAATTAGTTTCTTATATCTAGACAGAATTTATATTGTATCTCTGTGTTGTGACAAATGAGCCCTATCAAAAAACAAATGATTAAAGAAAAAGTTATGAAACTGTCCTAAGTTGTAAGTTTTAAAACAAAAATAAAATAAAAGCATACTAGTATGTGGATAGGAATGGGTAAAAACTATTTGGGAGGTAAAACTATTTTGAATGTAATTCTCCAGGAATACAGATGTGGCTTAAAGCCTAGACAGAATCTTTTCAAAAAGCCTACTCTAAAATTATTTGTAACATGCATATGAAGTGGCAGGAAACAGTGATAGAGCTAACAGCAAGTATTTTCAGAACTCTAGTATCATCAGCACATCACTAAGTTAGATTAGGGCCCACTGTAACTGACCCTGAGCAGAGATTTCCTTTCTATGTTTACACAAACGGGCCAGTCGTGGCGTTCATCACCCTGTTCTCAAGTAGACTTTGAATATGGAATTTTTGTGACTTTTCTATATTCCAACCATAGCAAGATTTATTAGATTTCATAGCAGGAAGATTTTAAAATGCTGTGACTCAGTCAGGAAGAATTTTTTTTTTTCATTAGGAGAAACAAACCTATAGCCAATAGTCTTTGTGTGGTTGCTTATGGGACCAGTTGTATAACTGATTTCTAAACTCACCCACCCAGGGAGGATCACCCCAGTGAACAGCACAGAGATATACTGCATGTCCTTATTCAAGACAATCAGGTTTTTATTGTATCATGCTTGGGGTTGCAAAATGTTTAAAAGGGTTGAAAAAATATATTAGGATATTCAGCCTAAGAAGGTATTACTAGCAGCTGTTTACTAATGCAATATTTCACTGTGATAACAATTCATAAGGAGAACTGTTTATCATTTCCATTCTATGTAGGCTCAATGAAGTTATTTGCTAAAGGTTACAGAACAAGTTAGTAGCAATATAATGTAATTTTACCTTGAGAATCACTAGTAATTTTCAGCGTTTGATAACACATTTTTTTTATTTCAGCATATTATGGGGGTACAAATGTTTAGGTTACGTGTGTTGCCTTTCTCTCCCTTACCACCAGAGTCAGAGCTTCAAGCATGTCAAAGCCACAACATCTTAAACCTATAGGGATGTCTATGAAAACCTAATGAAACAAGATAGTTATATCTGTTGATAATATGTTTCTTGGACTATTTTGTCATATGTAGTATTATGGCTAGTCATCGTCGTCGTAGTAGTAGCAGTTATAGTAGTAGAAGCTGTAGTTTCGGCAGCTACAGTAGGAACTGGAGGTAAAAGAGGAAGAAGAGTATGATCAAGTACTAGGTACTATCTCATTCAATTCCCAGTGGATGTTTTGGTTTTGGTGGTAGGAGAAATTTCAAGGTATTAAGAAATGAATCTGAGAGTCCCCAAAATATACTGTTTAACTTACCTGTTATAGTTCTGAACCAACTGAAAAAATAAGAAAAAAGAATAAGTAAGATGGTGGCCAAATATTTCCTTTTTATTGATAAAACTGACATAGGAAAATGTCATTTATATCTCTGACAAGTGGGTTTCCCAATAATGTCCTAAATTGAACACATTGACCCACCCTGCAGGAGTAGAGTCTGCGTTCCTTAAGACAGCTCACTCCCAAGAGGAAGAGAACATAGGAAGGTGAAGCCATGCATGCTGGCACTCAGGAGCCATGCATGCTGAGTTTCTCCTTCCACTTGCCAGTCTGGTGGGTGACTCTACTCTCTTAGGGCAGAGAGAATGCGGGACTGACAATCGGTCAGGAGTGCCACACTAATGAGCTACAGGAGTGTAAAAGAAATGTCCTTCATACCCGCCAAAGTCCTCAGGTTGTTTTAGCTGTTGCTTGCTTACTTGCTCTACCCATTAGGTTTAACCATTAAGTAAATGTTCAAGGTGTAGTGATAGCTCCCTCCAAGCATGAGGCCAACAATCTATCAAGGAGAACTGCTTCCCTTACGATAAGGTTATTCCCTCAATTTAAATCTCTAATGTTTAGAGCATGCCCTTGAACTTATTACATGGTGGTTTGATACTCTGCCCCAAGAAGGCAATAAGTTCAGGTCCTTTCTCAGAAAATCAGGCACTATGTAGCAAATGATACATTAAAAGAAAAAAATATTTTATTATATTATATTAATATTATCATGATATTATAGTCTTCCAGGGAGGCAGGATTCATATTAGGTTTTCCCAGCCCTGGAATTCTAGTCTATTTCCATCCATCATGCCAGGTATTTCTGGAGTGATTCTTCCTATGTATTAACCTGGTAATGGATGAAGAGAAGATATTTTGAGGATAAGACAGAACCAGCTCTGAAGTGGTTAAGGGCATGCTGGTAAAGGAATAAATGGGTAAGAAATATCTGAAACTGGTTGTTGGCAGTAGCAAATGTTTTCTTATAGAAGAGTGAATAGAAACACTGCCCAGACCAAATGTAACATCAGTTCCAAACTCTAATGGATTGTCTTTGAAGGACAAGATCAGTTTTGTCATTAAACTTTTAAAGGGTTTGGCTGTCATTACACTTTAATCTGTTTCTTTATTTTGAAAAGTGGCAATTTGGTCCTTTTTCAAGACCACATTTTGTTCGTATGTCCTGTTTACTTTAAGATCTAGCAAGTGACACATCATGCAATTCAGATTTAATTTAATCTCTGCTTGGCTTCCTTAATTAAAATAGAGGATGAATTCTCTTACACTGTCTATAAATACATCTTTCATAAATAGAACATTTATAAAAGTGCTGAGTATGTTATGAGTGATAAAGTCTATTCAAAATTGAGATCAGAAGATGTTCATTCATAGACTCATTTGAGGCAATAGCTTCAATGTCTATTAGATTTTAAAATAACAAACTGTTATTATGGGAAAATCTTATAATAGCCTCAATTTTCCCCAAAAAGATATACAAAAAATTATTTTATGAATGTGGAGGATAGATCTTTCTTTTAGATATACTTTTGCAATTCCTTCCTTATTTATTTTAATGAAATCATTGATAATTTCATTAATGTACAGTTTCACACTTTGTAGTCAAGGGGACATCCCAAAAGACTAATTTTAATTTTTTTTCTTTTTTCTTTTAGGTGAAGAATATGAAGCATCAAGTTTGAATTTTTTAACATTAGAAATTTTAAGGAAGGTATAAATATTTATTCATTAAAATTGCACTAACTTGTTTTTAACATGTGCCTGGAACATGTGCCTCAACTAAAAGTTGAGGATACAGTAAGGAACATGATACAATATTACAGGACAATAGAGTCTAGTTGTAATTATGTGATCTAAATTGCATTTTTGGCAGGTAATATAAGCAAAATTAGAAAAGATTGTGTGTAAACAAGTAAGAATTAGTAACTAGGGAGTTTAATATTGAAAAATGGAACATACAGATGTTTTAGTGTTCCTGTAATTATTGGCATGAGGCATTTACAGCAAAGTTATGTCATTAAGTGAGTTCTTTAAAAAAAGAGAAAGATCTTGGGTGAACTCAGTTCAAGAAACTGAGTTTGTTTCTGAACACTGAGTTTGAGATGCTGTTTGAACATCACTGTGGAGATTCCCAGTAAGCAAGTGAGAATCTGGATCCACTGCTCAGTAAAGAGGTCCTGGCTATAAATAAAAATTTGTGATAAGTAACTTTCTTACGATATTTGAAACATAAGTAGTGGGATCACCCCCCTTATTGATGGTATATCATCCACAGAGAAAATAAGACAGGGTGATAAGTATGGAAACAGGTAAAATAATAAGAAAGGTTTTAGAAGCAGACATTTTCAAAGCATTCTAAGGAAAGACCAGAATAACAGTAGGGACCAATATTCTAGACAACCTTCAAACTGTAGATTATATGCAATATTAGACATATTTCTGTAAGTGTTTAATTTAGATAAAAGTTTTTGTTAGTATTCCAAGACAAGAGGAAATAGGAAATAGCCATATGGCTCTATTTTCTTGAGCATATTAATGTTGAACTGGTCTATAGATGTTGCAGTATGTTTCCCTCATCAGTGTTCATACAGCCATTCTTCCGCCTTATTCAGGTTACACATGTGAGTCTCTAATTAACTATTGTTAGCAACCAGTGTGACTCAAATAGCTCTCCATGAGTCAATGTGCCTTGTACATTGGTAGTTTTGTCTCTTGTCCTTAGGTTTGAGTTATTTTATTCACAACTTGACTTATTTTCTTTTCAGTTTTTTACTCACTTTCAGCCATAAATCAATTTGTAAGGTCCCAACCGACAACTAGGACAGTGTTGGCCAAGGCTGGGTACTCTGAATTTAGAGTGAATTAAGCATCTGCCTTTTCATTAGGAGAGTTAGGGGCTCAGTTCCAGTGTGGGAAAAGAAAGTTCTCTCAGAAAAAAAAAAGATTTTAACTTTATACGTTGTTTATACATGTTTATACATGTTTACCTACCTATAAACGAAAAATAGCCAAGGCTACTACCCAATCCCTGTGAATCTATTTACTCTAAATTTGAGATTAAATCTGATGATGCTATTCACATACCTTTTTTTCTTTCTCTCCAAATGCATGTGTAAAATGCTATTTGGTTAAGGATTCAAGTAAAAATAAAAAATGTAGAATTCAAAAATTTGGAGGAGGTTATATGTTGTGTGTGTGTGTATGAGTATATCTAATTTAACCACTTTCAATTTAGTTGAGTTTATTAATATATTAATTAATAGAGAAAGGAAAAAGTGTATCATATTATAAATTAGGAAACTGAGGCTTGACTAGTTTAAATAAGCTCCAATTAACAGTTAAGTTCCCTGTCTAATTTGACTTTGTGTTGTGCTTAGCCCAGTTGCTGGCCATCAGCAAACCCAATAGGAAGCCTGTGATTAAGTGCGTGACTATGAATATTTACAATAATTTGCATAATCACAGAATGTGCTTCAGAAATGGTCCTTTAGGAGCCAATGCTTCTGGAATTTAATTCATACATGTATTTTGATTCTGACAATGCAAAATATGGGAAATTTCCTTTAATTTCATTAAAAAGATCTTTATAATTTAATTATCATCTAATATTCCTATTAAGACATGATGGAAATGTTTATATGAAAATTTTTATCTTAAGAGCCAGATATAATATATATGTAATCTATTTTCCAAATCTGTACCAGTAATTTTTATCTTTACTTGAAAAAAGGCTTTGATAATATTTTATCATTGTTTCAAGGGGCATAAATGACCATAAAGGTCAATCCTTTTAAGTAGCTGAAAAAATACAAAAATCCAATAGTTTAATATAATACCAGTTTGTTGAAGAAAATGGCTGGATACCTGAATTCCTGGCAACCTGCATTTTCAGAAACATTTTAGTTTTCATTGACACAATGGGTTTTACTCATGTATTGTTGCAGAAAAATAAGTGTTCTCAAAAGCCTATTGTTCATTGGTCAACAAGAACAACAACAACAAAATATTGTTCAGTTCCTGACTTTATTATGAGAACAGAATGTACTTTTATCCTTTGGTATTTTAATAATGGAAAGAAAATTAATTGCATCATATTGAGACCAACATCAGTTTAGAAATGTTATTCTTTTGGTTATACATATTTTTTCTCTAGAATATAAAAGGAGCTCTCCATGATATAAGTACATGGTTGGAACTAATTTAGAATTACGGTGGTAATGCCTAAGAAATCAACAGTGGAATTCCAGTTTATAAAATTCTCAGCGAAAAGGAATTCTTCATGGTATGTAGACATAGCTATAAAGTTTTATGGTACATTCTCTAGTATTAACCAATAATTACAGTCCACTTCATTTGTGTAACTCAAATGCTCTTTAGATCTTCTCATTTATTTTGAGTCTTTTATGTTTGTGCTTCTCAAACTCTCAAAGTCATATGGTGATGTGATGAACAAACCTGAAATGACAAAAGAAACTTGGTAAATCTTGTAGGATCTTGTAGGATCTCCTATTTGATTCAATGTTTGCATGGAAAACCAGTTGTTTTATATTTTTAAAATAGTGATTTTAGATAGAAGAACTCAAATATCACATAATTTTTGAAGGTAATGAAGGAGTCTTACAAAGAAATTCTACTCCTGCGTGCCTCTCAGAGTCAGTTACACTCATTCCCCAACAGGTACCCCATGCTCCATGTCTACCACCAGAGCATGCCTAATTATCTAAATGTGCATTCTTTCTCATAAATCCAAATTTTTGTCCTGAAACTTCTTTGCACTGAATGTTATTCTCCTGTATCTTTTCCCAGCCAACTTGTAACCCCATAAGGCTCCCTACCAGCTTCATCTCCTCTCAAGTATCTTCCCTGACCTGCTTTGATGGAGCCATAACTGTGTATTGGATTACCAGAGTTTCCCATACACATACACAGTTCCTTTTAAAGCTTTTCTTATGCTATGTTGTTCACTTATATGCCATTCTTACTAGACCATGTGCTTCTTGAGGACAAAAGTAGTATATTTCATTTCTCTCCACAGCTGTTAGTAAGGTATTTCATACCCAATAAATCCTCAGCATATGCTATCTGGCTGACATCTGATTTACTGAAATCACTATATCTTAACATCTTATAAATATTAAATTAATATATTTATAATTTATGTCACACCTATTTCCAAAAATAATGAGGCAGCTTTAAAATGTACCTAAGGGAATATATATCACAAACCCAATACTAGGTAACTAAATTGAATTTTATGAATCTCATTTGGTTGTCATTTACTTTGTCATCTTTGAATATATGAAATTATTAATTTGACATTAAACCTTGATGTGAAATTTTTCGAAAGTTATCATTTGTCTTATATTAGACAAAGGGTGATAGAGGGTGTTATCAATGTGTTAGAATTTAGCCTCACAATGTCATGTACCAAATGTATGGGGACCAATTGAATAACATTACAACATCATTCTAGGAGGTAATTCTTGTCACGAGTATTTCCAGAGGTAATTCTTGATTTAGTTATTTTGCCAGATGGATGTATCAAGTTCCATATAAATGAATATTGGTTCCCCTATGGAAAGAGGAAATTAGCAAGTAAAAGAGTAATATTTAAAGCTGAAAAATATTTTACAAGTGACCCATTTCTATATAGTACTGCAT
Source organism: Cheirogaleus medius (assembly GCA_008086735.1). Classification (NCBI taxonomy): domain Eukaryota; kingdom Metazoa; phylum Chordata; class Mammalia; order Primates; family Cheirogaleidae; genus Cheirogaleus; species Cheirogaleus medius. The sequence continues at coordinate 1,420,348 of VBSM01002608.1, forward strand.
AGAAAAATATGGAAACACTCATTTATTATGAAAAGGTCAACATATATTATTTTTGATTAATAGAAATTCTATAATGGTTTCAGAAAGGAAATAATTGTAAGGTATTTTGTAACATGAAGATTATTAATGTTAAGATAGTAGTAGAGTATATGAAAAGAGAAAATTATGATTATTATTTTTTCTATAGCTTAAAATAATCTCTTAACTTGCCTATACCAATGTAATGCTTTCAAAACTTTTCCGATTGCAATCATGCACAGTTACATTTGCTAAATATACATGTGAAAAGTTTTGATACTATACAATTAATATAATGGCTAACATGTAAATGGTGCTAACAACCTTATCTGGATAACATTTGCCATATCAAAAACAATTTTTTGAATTTTTCAACCACAATAGCATTTTACATTTTATGACCTATATAAATTAGTATCTACACCCTGCAGTTTCAGTACTTATACCATAGTTTCTTTGATTTATCTACCTATCTATACAATAACAACAACTACTACAAAACCAAGACCTATAACAGGGGACACTCCTCACTTCTGCAGCTGGGACCAAGGTCGTAATAATATTCATTGCCTCTTCTGGAAGCCGGTCTAGATTCTAGTCATCTTCAGACATAATTTTTGCTGGTCTAGGTTGTTTGCCTACCGGGGTAATCACTGAGAGGTCTGAGCATCTGGTTACCATGCCCTTCATCAGTGCTAATTACTAGCACTCTCCTTTCATGGTTATTACCAGGTACAAAAAACCAAAGATGTCTAGTGACTTCCCTGAGTTCCAGGCACTCCTTCCTACCACAATTTCACAGAGCTCACTCAATCTGTTTCTGAAAAGCAGGATCAATTACCAGTGCCAGTATAGTAATTCCCCCTTTTTAATAACTCAAGATCTATTGGCATGAAGAACCCTGAATGACTAGGTGACAGCCATCACCTGGTAGAAAATTCCCCCCACTAGGAACCAGGATCTTTAATTTGACAGATCCTAAAGTTGAGCAAAGAGGCAACAAAAATTCACCAAGCAGACAATGAGCAGTGAGGGTGAGAAGGTGTGGCAGATGTGTCTGATGCCCTATCATACCCTTACCCTCAATGCCCTAGTGCTCAGCTTTCCAGCTGCCAACATCTGCATTACTTTCATGATGCCAAATACCAGGGAATTAAAGCCTCCAGGAGCCATCCTTGACAGGTTACTGGCTAGAGTTGGAATATGAATATCCCAGATCCCTCACTTGGTGGTGGTATAACTCTGAGCCATGTGTTTTACACTCATTCACAGAGCTATCCTACAAGATACAAGCTAGCTGTCCATAGTGGAAACAACATAATAGAGTGGCATTTATTGGCCTCCTTCCTTCTCTGTCTCACTTCTTCACACCTTTACTGGTGTGCCCTTTGTCTCTCCAATATGTTACTTGTATTTGGATCCTTGCCTCAGTTTCAACATCTGAAGGAAGCCACATTCATTCAAATAAGACACTTGTATTTCTAGCCCTTTGCTACTGGATCCAGGTATTCTAGCTATTAGTACCATAGCACTGCATAATTTTTACTAGTTCAAAATATATATCACATCTTGCAAAACAATGTCCTGGATCTATGGTGTCATTATTCCCAATTTATCTATGAACCTTTAAGAAGCCATTCAACATTCTATCATGCCAGTTACTTTAGGATGATGCAGTTTGCTCAGAGAACCAGTAGATTCTGTGGTCAGTTGCTCATCACTGCACAATCTTCAGTACAAAGTGGGTCCCCTGGTCAAGGCAATATTATGTAGGATCTCAATGAGACATGAAACTCTCTGTAAGCTCTCGTGTAGTGATGCAGGCTGATGGACCATTAAAAAGGACAGCAAGCCATGCTGAAATATTATCAATCTCAATGAAAATGAACTGCTCACCAGTTAAGTGGAGGGTTTCAATTTAATAAACTTGCCACTCAGGGGCTGACTTTTCTTCTCAAGGAATAGCACGCAACCAAGACAATAGTATCAGTCTCTGTTGTTACTGACGGGTCACACATTAACAGTAGTGGCAGCTAAATCAGCCTTGGTGAGAAACAACCCGTGCTGTTGGCCTGTGGATACTCTTAATCCCTCCTACCATGGCTGTTCCATTCACGAACCTATTGTGTAAACACTTTAGTGGCAAACTGTAGAGACTAAGTAGCATCTAGTGGACAAGTAATTATCTCTACTTAATTGTTGAGAGCCTCTCCCACAGACTCTGGTGGCCACAGAAAGCCCTCAGCCAAAACATTGTAGATGCTTGCAGTTGAAAGTCTCTGGGTCGGTGTACAAGCAGATATATAAATAGAGCAACAAATGTGTCTGCCACAATAATGGACACCTAATAATACATTTCTCATTTAATCCTCCTCACAATCACAACCTCTCTAAGAATTAACTATTATTATCCCTTTAATACAATCAGTAAACTTTAAACCAATTGGTTCATAGAGTTTGAACAACTTTCCTATAAAACTTCAGTATTTTGATTCAAAAGCCATGCTATTTTTACTAGGACCAACAACATTTAGAGTTATCCAATAGAAGCTTTCCATTATAAATTCATGTTTTGGGTTTCAGAGTAGTGAATAAATATTGATTATAGCTGGGCCTCAATGCTTCCTAGAATATATAATTTTGATAGCATGAAGACATTAAGAACGTGTTATAAGAAATGTCAGAGCTTCCAATAAATCTTATAAAACGGAAGCCATAATGTTTCCTATTCAAGCTGAGGGAAATTCCTTTCTGGTCAGGAATCAAGAAAAAGCAAACACACACATACACACACACACATTTAAAAGTTATTTTTTGGGAAAAGAACCAGTAGCAACAAATTAGAAGGCTGCAGGCATAATGCTTGCCCAGACATACACTTGCAAAATGGTAATTTAGTGTTGGGCTGCTACATGGAATGCATAGTGAGCACAGTTGTTTTGGTTGACATTCCTATTCCTTCTGTCAATAGCTATTTAAAACTGAGGCCATGAGGATGGGAAAAAATAAATCAACCTGTCCAAAAACAGAAAGAACATGGAAGGCTGAAAGGAAACTCAAGTCGAAGCATACAGGGCCTCAGACTGTGAAGAAAGATACTGTTCTTAATACCTGGCTGTTTCTGTTGATTTCACGTTGGGTTAGAAGCAGGGTACAGCCTCAAAGGAGGGAATTCTCAGCTTGGTACTTCATTACCAGAAATGTGATCTCTGCTTGAAGAACTGTGTAACCCACATAGCCTGTTCTGTGTGAGGTGGAATTTCAAAGAAATATTCCCCCCCAAAAAAAATAAACAACCCCCCCCAAAACCACTCCAATTTTGGGGTTGTTTTTCAATAACTAAAAAGTAAAACATCTTAAATTTGTTTATTTTTGATATCTGAAAATCTCAATATCCTTCCTTCAATATCCTCTCTTTCTCTCTGTCATTTTCAACTTCCCAACTGAAATTCTAAGACATCCTACCTCTCTGTCTTAAATTTCTTGGTCCTAGCCCTTTCTTTCTCCACCTTCTTTGTGCTCTTATTTTTCTCATGTGAATAATTTCTGTTTCAAATATGTAATTTTTGTTTTTATAATGTATTAATATTTGTCTTCACATTCTTTTAAGACACAAATACTTGCCCTTAGTTATTGCCTAAATCAGGGTGGGACTCCCTTAGCTAACCCTGCTAACATCCAATGTGATTAGAAATAGTAAATGTTAATGAGTATATATATATATATATATATATGTGTATCACTATGTGCTAAGCACTATTATCAGTAATTTATGTATTATAAGTAATGTAATAACTTATAAGAACTCTAAGAGGTAGTACTCCAATTAGCCCCACAGTTATGAAAGACTGAAGCTCAGTGAATCTATGCAAATTGGGCAACAGGTGGCTAGTAAGATTTGGAATTTGAAACCTTGGAGGTGCTCAAATAGTCAAGTTGTTACACTTACTTGGAATCTGCTTTAAAGAGGAATTTATGAAAAAAGAGTAAAATATTTCCTTGATATTCCTAAAATATCTAAATTAATAATGATTATCTTATGAATTAAACATTGATTTCTATTTTTATTATATATAATACATAATCCTTAGAAAAAGGTAAGGAAGTAAAGATAAAAAATGGAAACATATAAAATGACATACTGTGTTTTATTTTCTTCATTTTATATAACACACAAATATCTGTAACCTTATAAAAGTCAAATTCTATCTTATACCATGCTCTGTACCTTTCTATCCTTACTTAATATATAATAAATACATCTCCAGATCAGTAAACTTAATTCTACAATAAAATAACATCAACTTACTGTTCTTTTCAATCTGTTAATAAAAATATTTATTGAACATCTACTACATTGATAAAATATCATTGAGTATTGCTTGTATAATTACAAATTTTTTAAAAGTTCCAGTCTTCATGGAGCTTACATTCTTGTAGGAAGAGTAAATCATGTCAGATGCACATAAGTAGGTGCAGAAAAATTGTAAAAACTAGTCAAAGCCCCCCAGTCTCGGCCTCACCCAGTTTTCCAGCCCATCTTCCCTTACAAAAAGGAAACTAACTCAGGTATATAAAAGTTTTAATTTTTATTAGTCTGCTCAGAGAAAGCTTCAAGAAGAAGGTAATATTTGAGGAAAGATTTGATTTGATTGTCTCTAACAGTGGGACATTAAGCTCTAGTTATAAGGATAAACAATGAAGCAATGGTTATTCTCTCAGGCCAAGAGAAAAAAGCATATTATTAATTCTGTAATTCAGAAAAGAGCAGATTATGGATTCTTGATATGCTTTGTTAAACTGTCTTCATGTGCATTTGATTTTCTCATATCCTTACCAAATTTTGATACTCTCATTCAGTCCTTTTTAAAAACTTGGTTACTCTGATAGAGGAGATAATTGCTCTTTTTTTCATTTATTAAGAGATTATTATTGTAAATTTTAAGCATTGTATATTTAGTTAATATTATTGCATATTATTCATGTCTTTAAAATACATTTTCATGAAAAACATTACTTTATCCAAAGGACCATTTGATTTTGTTTTGTTTTCAATAGGATGTGTGAAATATAAATACAATCCAAACCAATATATTGTATGAATTTGTTTCACATTTACTAGTTGATAGACTCTTAAAGATAGTCATCTTACTAATGTAAGTTATAAAATGACAGGTAATATATCTTATTATTTTTTCTCCATTACACCACCACTACACCAAAATGCTAGGATTCTTCTCCACTCATAGCCTGTTATTACTACCTGTTTATTACTACCTTCCCCTCTTTTCATTCCATCCTCACCTTTTTATTGGCGTATGTAAATCCTAATAATATTTCAGACTTTGTCTTAAATGTCGTTCACTCATAGAGTTCTCTCTGGACATCAGAGCTGAGTCATCTACCTATTTTATTTATTTATTATATATATTTAAGGTTTACAACCTGATATTTTGATATACATGTACATTATGAAATGATTACCAGAATCAAGCTAATTAACATATCTGTCACTTCACATAGTTACCATTTTATTTTGCAGTGAGAATTCTCTTAGCAAATTTCAAGTACACAATATAGTAATATTAACTATAGTCACAATGCTTTACATTAGATCATCAGAACTTATTCATCTGATAACTAAAAGTTTATACTTTTAGACCAAAGTCTTCCCCATTCCCTCACCTCCCAGCACCTGGGAACTGCTGTTCTACCCTCTATTTTTATGAGATCAACTTCTTTGTTCCACACATGAATGAGATCCTACTATTTGTCTTTCTGTGTCTGCCCTATTTCACTTAGCAAAGTGTCTTCTATGTTCGTATATTTTGTCACAAATGGTGGGATTTTCTTCTTCGTTAAGGCTGAGTAAAATTACATTTTCTTTATTCATCTATCTGTTAACAGGCACTTATTTCCATATCTTGGATATTATGAATAATGCTGCAATGAACATGACAGTGTAGATATCTCTTCCAGGTACTGATTTCATTTCCTTTCAATATATACCCAGAAGTGGATGGCTGGATCATATGGTAGTTCTATTTTTATTTTTTTTGTAAATCCTCCTTACCATTTTCCACAAGGGCTGTACCAATTTACAATCTCACCAACAGTGTACACAGGTTCTTTTTTTTCTCACATCCTTGCTAATACTTGTTAACTCATTTGTTGTTCTTGTTTGTTTGTTTTTTGACAATTTGCCATCCTAACAGGTGTGAAGTGATATCTCATTGTGCTTTTGATTTGCATTTCCCTGATAATTAGTGATGTTGAACACTTTTTCATATACCTGTTGGCCATTTGTATGTCTTCTTGGAAAAAATGTCTCTTCAGGTCCTTTGCCTATTTTTTTTTAAATGGGGCTATTTGTTTTTTTGCTACTGAACTGTACATGTTCCTTATATGTCTTGGATATTAGCCTTCTATAAAATATATGGCTTGAAAATGTTTTCTCCTTTTTCATAGGTTGATTTTTCATTTTGTTGATAGTTTCCTTTATTGTGCAGAAATTTTTTGCTTTGGAGTAGTCTCATTGTTTAATTTTGTTTTGTTGCCTCTGCTTCTGGGAATTTTATCAAAAAATCATTGGCAACACCATTTTCCCTATGTTTTCTTGTATGACTTTTATGATTTCAGGTCTTCTGTTTACAACTAGTGCATTTTGAGTTGATATTTTTTGTATGGTGTCAGGTAAGGGTTCAATACCATTATTTTGCTTGTGGATATCCAGTTTTTCCAGTACTATTTATTCCAGACACTCTTCTTTCCCAATTGTGTATTATTGGTGTCTTTGTTGAAAATTAGGTGATTGTATATGCATAGGTTTATTTCTAGGCTTTCTATTCTGTTCCATTGGTCTAGGTATCTGTATTTATTCTAGAAGCATACTGTTTTGATTTCTAAATCTTTACAATATACTTTGAAATCAGGTAGTGTGATGTCACTACTTTGTTCTTTCTTGAGATTGCTTTGGTTATTCAGGGTCTTTTGTGGTTCCACACAAATAAAAAAAATATTGTGTACCACATGAACAGAATGAAAAATAACAAAGATCACATGAATTTTTCTTCCCCTTTCAGGAATCATTAAATAATCTCTTCTTTAGTAGCTAGAGTAATAATAAAAGTTTTCATTCATTACTTCCTTTTATTGTTAAAACAATCATATGAAGCAAGTAATACAATTATTGACTTATATTATTTTGGTTATAATTTACATACAATTGATTATTTTAGAGTTTATTACTATTATTTAAAGGATATTGAAGTATAAACTCTTTAATTGTGGGATTTATATGGAAGGAAAATTTTAGCGATTATTATTTGAATTAATCATTGCAACTAAGTTTTTTTTGGCACTAAGAATGCTGCAGTTGTAACATTATAATTACTCTCTTCCTATGATAAGAACTTTACTTTCTTATTAAATGTTAATGAGTGTAATTAGAATAATATTTATAAAATGTATCTTCATGATATTAGTCATAGTTTATATTCAATTATTAGTAAAGGGATTTATAATCTGAATAAAAATGTTTTCTATTTTTAAGATAAGAAGAAATTAGTTAATTTATAGAAAAATACAACAAATATGCCATTTATGTATAGTTTATTACAAATTAAGTTTAACATAAAATAAACTTAATATTTTCTAATTGCAGATTTGTGAGTAAAATAATTTTAGAGAACCTATTTTACCTCCAATAAGGTCAAGTTTAATTTAACTCTGCAGAATAAAAAATAAGGAATAAGAAAACATACATATATAGGAAATGTCTTAGTAATTAAATTTTAAAATAACCAAGATCCCTCAAAATCAGCCTGGAAAAACATAGTTCTTTGCATATATTAACTACATTATATGAGTTTAATTATAAGATATTTTTACATATATCCGAAATTAGTACTTTGTACAATGCCTGTATTAACTGACAGATTAGTGAAATTTTCTTCAGATGGAATTCAACTTGTGTTTGTAAGTATTCACAAGTTAAAAGATTAAAATGGAATTTATCAATATTTAGGCTGAATATCACTCTTCAGAAATAATTCTTAAATTAGTTAATGACTAAATTATTTATAATTAATGTTGATTATTAAGTCATATTTATTAAGCCTTGGACCTTCAATAGAGCCCGTTCACTTTCCATCTGACCCTTGAGCTTCTCTTTGAACAGAAGTCAAATCTTACCTGGGATCCAAAGTAAGTAACTGCAACGTGACCAATCCCCAGATCGATTCCAGCTTGTCTGCTGCCATCATCACACCATCCTTGCTTCTTCGACATATGCCCTTTGTGTGGCAAACACTGGAAACCTGGAAATTACTTGTGGCTGACTCTCTTGCCAGCTCAGGTTTCACCATGCAGAGGTATGCATGGTTTAGAAGAAGGAAGAGAAACAGTTATCATTATGCTTTTAACAGCGGTGAGTACCTGTTTGAACTTCAGTTGAGAGCAGATAAGTGATTTGTCAGCAGATTCCAGGTGTTCTGCAAATTTAAGTGCTACATGAAGTAAGTTCATGAGTAGTGGTTTCTTGAAACTCCTGCAACTATCTGAATCCCTGAAAGCTGGAAATGGGTTTTTCTGACCTCTGATCATCCAGCCTTTGCCCTGTTTTGCAAACAGAGAATTCCCATATTAGATATCATTCAATTTGATATGTCTAGGGTGTTTTCTGTTTTCTTAACTGAATATGCCATTTATGGACTTTGAGCCAAATGTAATTAACTAAGTGACAACCTCCCAATGACAAGTCTTTCAAATTCACCAACAGAGAGAATATGGCCTATAAAGAAAATACTGAAATACATAAAAAGCTTTATTTCCACATGGTTGACTCTTTCCCATAAAGCTTATGTCTAAAGAAAAAAACACACAAGATTAAATTGAAGAAGCAGAGATAACATCTCAAAATATGTCAAATTATAGTGTTTGTAATCTTAAGAGAAAAGCAAAACGATCCTTTTTTTTTATAATATCTAGTAATCACTAGTTGGAGATAATAGCATCATCTTTAAAAGTTTTTAGTTTTTTTGTCCTTTTATCTACCTAGGCATAAGTCATTTATTTTCTTTTTACTTTTTGGGGGGGTGGACAAGTGAGAGCAGAAACTCTCAGAGATAATCAATCATGCTATAATCTTGTCCTAGAACATAAGAGAACTCACACTTATCAGCATTATTGAGCTCTTAACAGATCTCCCCAGTCTCCAGAGTTGGCTTCTCTGCATTCTTCCTCTGCTTTTTTAAAGTAGTCCACATTGTGTCTCCACTTTAAATTCTTCAGTGTCCTCCCACCAATCATAGAAGGTGTTCAAGGTCCACCACATGGCTCACAAGGCTTCCTGCTTGCTGGGTTCCCATTATTTGCCTGATTTTCCACTACTTTCTTCACTTATCTGACATTCATCCATGGAAAACCATTGCTACTGTCTTTTCGTACAATAAAATCTCCAGCCCTTGAGCATTTTCTCACACTGTCCTTTCCCCTAAAAGGCCACTTGAGCTTAAAAAAGGGTCTAGTTGCCAGTGATCCAACATTATGATTTAGCACATGAGAAATGTTTTCAGGATGGTCAAATATTAAACAAACAGAGTGTTTTAGACAGTATGTTCTTCCTTTAATGGAAAAATTATCATAAACATAAAAATGGGGTTATGTTGAAAGTGAAGTGAATCTGGAAACAAAGACTTTGCAGAATTATTCAGTTTTTCCTAGCTTTTCCTTTATGGGTTTACTGTCACCCTGCTAACACCTTTACTGTCATGGTACAGGCTCTCCAAAGTGGCTATCATTTTGATTTGAATAATGAACCAATATTAACATATCTTCATAGTTTTACTTGCTAAAGGAGCTTGTTTTGGATGATATGGTAAATCAAATCTGCCATCTTAAAAGAATATTGTGTTGTTTTATGTTTTTTTACACAGATAACAAGATGTGCTTTCCACAGGTGACTAAAATATACCAAGATGTGAAATTCCAAAGTCAAATCATCATATACTAAATTTATTAAGTAAAATGTTAATAAAATGGTCTCAAGAAGGACTCTTGAATTCCTTTACCTACTTGGTGTGATAGGCAAATCAGACCAGCGTGTCTGACTTGCATTTGAAAATGTTGGAGCCCTGCAACAAGATAGAGGTGGTCACGTTTGGACTGGCCTGATAACTTAGTTTTAAATCTTGTCCAAAAGAGCTTCCTGGTAAAGTATGGGGGTTAGAACAGTGTGAGCTTGTGTAATAAGGACTGCCAGGGAACAAGCAGCCAACCCAAGGAATGAAATGCATCACTCTAGGCATGCAAAGAAAGGGCCCAGCTGTGGGATTCCCTGAAGAACCAGAGAAGCATGGACTAGAGAATCAGCTTTAGTCACCTGCCAAAACTATTGAGCCAAGTGAGAATCATTCTCTCTCCTGCATCTACCCACTCTCTGACTCAGATGAAGACAGAAACAGTAATGTGTGGGGAAGGAGGTTAGGTGACAGAAGAAAACTAGAAACTGACTACAGTGCCTTCCTCTGAGGCAGGGAATCTCACCTGCTAGATCCTAGCACAGGAAGAGGACAAGGGAGAAGTCTTATCTATAAATTAGGATGTGAATGCTGATACTTGGGACTGGATATATTCTAATTATAAAATTATGCTTTAAATATAGGAAAATCTACATTTTACTTACCTAGGAGCTGCCAAATTTTCTGTCTGAGGGCTACAGCAATTTACTCCCTATGGAATAATGTTTAAAGAGGTATGAACAGTAGGAGATAATTGGCTCACATCCCATATCCTACACACTATGTAGTCAATATATGTCAGACATACAATCTGTTGCTCACATCCAGGTAAAATAACCATAGTTACATATTTATAAATAAGTTCAGACAAATTTAGTTTTAGAAATATATATTTGTTAACATATTCTGATAGAAAAATAAAAACAGTTTTGGAAAAATCAGAAAGACTAAATGATATGATTCAGATCTACACTCTAAACAGACACACATCTTAAGTGAGGCTTTTTAAATATATGTCAGCATCACCTGATAGGAGAACATACGATGTGAAGGAGCACTGCTAACTACAAAGAATAAGGAGGGAGAGCAAAATAAATCTGGATTCCAATGCCAAAAGGACTGGGTGCAAGAGTGCAATGCTATCTGTATCCTTTTTTAGGATTAGCAAGTGTTACTCTTGGATCTGAAGAGGCAAGTTACTTGTTATGGTTGGAAAACTCTGGTAAGCTTTCCTTCTTTGAAAAATATGGACAAGCATAGCCAAATGTTGTACTTATTTTGAAGTATTGATCTTAAACTTTTTGATGGGCTTATCTTGAGATAAGTGTGGGAGGAGAGATAACATAGAATATAAAAATTGGAAAAATTAACAATAAGAACCACATTGGAAGGGGAAAGAAATCATAAAATACAAATTTAAAGAGAAAAATACTGATGAGAGTTATAGTAGTGAAGAAAGTGCTGGATCTTGGTTATCTGAATAACCATTTTTCATCAAATAGATGCAGCAATAAAGAGTGGTAGCATTAAAATAATTCTGTAATTTTGCTCTGAGAAACATATTCCACAATGGTAGAGTGAATAGAGCTGAAGAGTAAACTTTTTTCTTCTTCAGCTCAGAACTCTGCAAAACAAGTTTTACTGTTTGAAATTATCTTATTTTTAATTAAATGGTGTTTCTATGCCTTTGCTTTCACTGGAGTTTTTCATTTAGACAGACATCAGTCTCTTTTGTATTGTCTTAGTGGTACCTGTCCAGATATACACTTTCAAGCTATGAAAAGACCATGACCTTTGCAGTCAAATAAAGACATGTGGCACTTGTAAACGTGATTTATCATTTCTAAGTTTCATATTCCTCCTCTGTAATATGAGACAATAATGCATTTGCCCAGCATTGATGATATTAAATGATATTATATTTGTGAGTATATTTACACAGCTCCAAACACAGAGTAGGTACTCAGGAAGTGCTAGCTCCCTTTTTTCTGTTTAATCATAAATCTAAATGAAGTCACCCTCTGTTTCAAAAAAGAATATGCCATTTATTTATACAAGGGTACTGATTCATGAAGTACTTCCCAGACAAGGTTGCCCTAGCCCAACAGAAACAATTGGCTATTTCTCAAAAGCCAGCTGAAATAGATTACTTGAACACAACCATTGAAAAGACTTCAATGTTGAAGAGCATGGACCTCAGTTATTAATTAGTTTTAATTAAAAATTAGCTTGAAAAGGTGAAGGTGATCTAGAAGCTAGGGAAGAAGAAGAGTATGATAAGAAGACACAAAGAGTTGTAAAAAAGAAAAAAGAATAAGAATATTAATATCAACACTAACAGCTGACATTAACTGTTTACTCATTAACAGGCTCTATGTGTAACATTACAGGGATTGCTATCTTTAGCCTTATTTCACAAAGAGGGAGATTGAATGGAGCTTGGGTTTGAACACAGCCAACCTTACTCCAGCATAATCACCTACATGAATAGCTACATAAACATTAAACCAGGAAGAGGCTAAGAGGGAGCAACCTGAATCAGATCAGATCAGAGTTTTGGGCTACTTTAGTTCAGAAATGGGAGCAAAGAGAATAGGAGAACTTCCAGGCAAAATACTATTAATATTTATAAAATTTGCCCTGGTCTTTGGATTTCTTCAATTCAATCCCCAAAGTAGGTTAGATTTTGTGCTCCCTCTGTGAATCTTCCTGAGAATCATTTTTTTCTCTTCTGTTCTGGAAATGTGATATTTATGAAATGGCCCTACAAAGTGAAAGTTCCTCAATATGATTGGTTTTCTACCTCAAATCCAAATCCACAAGGTATGTTCATATAAGCCAATGAGTTATTCAGTAGCTTTTAGTAATCTACTGTGGAGCCAGTTTGCTGGTTCCCAATTCTGTCTCAATGCTTACTTGTTCTATAACCTTGGGCAAATTGCTTTATCTCTATATACTTTACTTTGTTCATCTATACCTTTTGAATTAAAAAAGAAAGTCTTCTGGTAAAGTTGGTTTGAGGGTATATACAGGTACTATACTTAGAATGTTACCTGGTATAGAGCCTACATGACATTGCTGAGTTCCTGCCCCCACACTAAATCTCCTGATCTTTAAGAAATAGAATACCTGTAGTCAAAATTTCACTTAGTGACCAAACCTGCTGAAACCAGTAGGATCCAAGATGGCAGCTCACTTGACCTCTAAAGATCCTCTAACCTCATTATAATCTAATTTCCATGTTAAAAGACACTCCCATTGGTATCGTGAAAGGTGACAATCACCATGGCAACAAATGGAAAGGACCATAAAGGAACAAAAAGAAAGCGAGGTTCTGGTTCTGAGTTCTCCATCCACTCCCAGAAAAAGATATGAATATTCCTTTCTCTGCTTTTAATACCCAACCCCTTTATTAAAAGAAAATACCATGTTTTAAAACTCTAACCTTTTATATATTATTGGGGAAATGTTATAGTCTGAATGAACATAATAGCTAGAATTTACAAGATATTTCTTTCACAAAGTAACCCACAAAAGTCAACAAATGAGATTGGTTTTACATTATTTTTAGCTTATAAATAATGTGATAAGGCATTGCTCAGAGAAAGTATTATGTACCATAGTCCTCTGGTTCAGCAATACTGGATGATGTGGGAAAGGTGAGAATTCAATGGAACCACAATCCAAATAATTATGCCTACTTAAGAAGACCCTCTTCTACAGAAATTTGGCTTACCTTCCCCATCACCTGGGTGTGTAAAAATCTGATTAAATCAGTTTGTGAATTCTATACAAAAACTGCTTTGTAAGCAAAAACTACTATTTTTCACCTCAATTCAATTTTTATGCACGGACACTTATAAAACATTAACATTACAGAAAAGCACTAAATTCGTTTAGAAAATGTTCCCATGCTTTCACAGATTTAGAGAATATGGACATATCATGTGAGTCCAAGTTTAGGTAATAAAGATTTTTTTTAAAAGAATAAGAGAGCAATTTATTATCCTCAACATGATCCCAGGACACAGATGAAAGTGGAATGTAAATTTTCCTAGGCTACATTTATGAAATTACTCTCATGAGCTGCTTATAAAATAATGCCATAATTATAGCAAAATTCTTGCAGAAGTATGAAAACTGGTTTTCATAACAATCAATATAACCATATGATAGGACCTATGCTAAGAAGTTGTCTTAGTGGTTTAGTAGTATCCATATTCATATTCTTCAGGAGGAAAAACAGCAAAAAACAGTACTTATAATTATCCAAGATTAATATTAAGAGTCCACATTTGTATATGGACACAAGTATATATATTTATAAACTCTGATCATTCCAGTAAATCACTCATGGCAGATGCATGAGATATTGTGGTGGAAAGCCTAGAGTTTCAGTCAGAAGATGTTTTTTGAAAGTCTTTGCTGTCACTTTATAGTCATTTAGGAAATGATGTGAACTCACTCTCCCTCAGTTTTTTCATCTGTAAAATATGGTTGAGAAGATCAAAAGGAACAGTGTATAGGAAGGACCCTGGCATAGCTCGTCACAGAGAGGGTGCTGACTCTCCTCCCTTTTGAAAGTACAACAAAATAGGGCTTATTTCTCACCAAGGACCAAGTGTTTTTTCTTAACCTCGGTAGTTCCAATACAATTAAAATATTTTCAGCATCAGTAGGGATTAGAGAGTAAAATTAGTGTCAGAAGGATAAACCTTGAAACACTGGAAACAGCAGGTCTGAAAATAAAATGAAGTAGATGTGGGTTAGGTTCTGATTTTCAGTTTTAAAACAATGTTTGAGTACATCAAGTTGTGTGACAGTATATGCTGTTATATACTATTTAGACAGTGTTTGTTGTCTCTGTGTGTTTTTTTAATTTATGTTTTTGTTTTTCCTTCAGAGATTCAGGAATGCAGAAGCAGTTTGCAAACACTGATGACTTGCTTTGGCTAAGAATCAGTCTGTAATCGTAAATAAAGTTTGCCAAGAATGAATAAAGCTATATCTAATTTAGCAAGATTACAATTCCTTTCACCCCCTGAATCCCGGGCCTCACTTACCTTCTCCCTTCTTGTCACACTTCCTTCCCCCAGGGATCATGACAGCTACACTGGAGTGGGAAAATGACACCATTTGGAGTTTTTTATTTGGACACAGCCACTTGTCCACTTGTCCAGAGCTCCTCTCCTTTACTCTGGCTCATTTGCAGGAGGACCATTTCATATTTAATATTCTTCTGGGCTTCTCAATGGTGCTGTGCTTAGGCTGGGTTGTAGATGAAGTAAATGGGAACCTGGTATCTTATTCCTCCCATCCATTGGATTATGAGCACTGAAGAGGTTATATTCACTCATAGATGTTATTTTTAATGTTATGTCTCTCCCTAGTTGGTCAGCATGATATAGTGAAATGAGCCCTAGTTTCAGAATCAGAAGACACAGTTTCTGGCCTCCAGTCTGCCATTAGGTTATTAAGACTTCATAAAAAGTCACTTAAGCCTCTGATTTTAGTTTCTTCATAAATAAAATGTAAAGGTAAGATAGAATGTTCTCTGAGGGACCATTTCAGCTCTAAATTTTTATGGCTCTGTCTCACATTGTTCCAAACTACTTCCTTCACCCTCAATGTGTAATTTATTTGTCAGTTAAACACAGTTGTGTCAAATGAATAATTACTTCCTCTCAACTCTTCTTTTTCTCCAGCTGAAAAAGCTCTAACAAGTCGCAATTCAGGCACTCTTTGAAAAACATTCAGCAATATGAGCTTTAAAGTCTTTTGTAAGTCTAAGACTCTAAGAATTTAATGCTGCAAAACTCAAAAATGATGCTCTACAATATGGAGGAAGGGAAGCATCTTTGTCATATTCCATGCAGGCACACTCCTAATTCGTTTGTTAATGGGGAAATGCTCAAATCAACACATGAACATTCGTACTTGTGTAAAAGTAGGTGGTCAATTGTAGTTCTAGAGCATTTTGTATACATTTCTAATCTTCCTCAGCTCTCCTCTCTCTGTATTTCAAGAAAGAAGAGGCTTAGAAAATTTCACAAAATGTATGTCGTGAGTGTAAGAAGATGCTTAATAGCTTAAACTTTTATCTCTTTTCCTGAGGGAAGATTATGAGTAAAAATGATGAGTGTTTATTGCAGAGTAAGTAGTACTGCTCGTAATGCAATGAAACTCTTCTGTCAAGGTCTCTTTTCAATTCTTACATGCTTTGAATCACTCCCTCATAGTGATGAAGGCGTCTGGGTAGCAAAACTAAATACTGCCATAAACATTCGGGTGCACATGTCTTTATGGCAGCACAATTCACTATTGCACGGTCATGGAAACAACCCAAGTGCCTG
>VBSM01002608.1:1436837-1467511 GCA_008086735.1 Cheirogaleus medius
GTGGCAGGGGCAATATATGTATCCCTAACAATACTTGTACCCCCATAATAAAATTAAAAAAAAGAATTAAAAAAACAAAACTAAATACTGTGCAAGATTTCTCTTCAGTAGGGAAAGAAACAGTACTTTTACATATATATTTGCAGAGTAGTTAAATCTTTTTCAGAGGAATTAGTACTTAAACAGTTATTGTACTCTTTACCTGGGTAATAAACTGAGTATGATCTTGGGCACAAAGGTCAAGTAATTACATTGAGCACAGATGTCAGGATTCCTCCTTCTTCCAGCCCCTCTTCTATATTCTACAAAAGATGGAAAGGAATATATTTTGCTCCTGAGATTTCTTTTAAGTCTTCGGTGTCCCTTCTATTGTGTGCTATTGTCCCTTTTATTATGCAATGATATTAGATCCCTTTTCTGTTATTCTCTGGTTGTTGACATGCATGTGTATTTCTAATACCAATATTGACAAGGGGAACAATAGTATTAATAGTTATGATAACAACTACCAAATATTAAGCACTTTTGCAATGTGGGGCCCCAAATTAAGTGCTTTACGTGGCTTATAGCTTTAATCCTCCAACAGCCCATGGAAACATTGTTAACATACACATTTTGCAGATAAGGAAACTGCAGCTTTGTGTCCAAAGTCACAATATGAGAAACAGAAGAGATGGGAGTTAAATCAGGAATTCTAACTGCTGAGCTCGAGACCTAAAATTTTCATGGCCTGCTAGATATTTCCAGCTAAGTGTACTATATGTACCGCAATTCAACATATTAAAACCCAAACATATTACATACCCAAGAAAAAAATGATTTCTCTGTTTCCTCTTTCACCTAAAAGTTTTTCATGTCACAAGTTTCCTTGAAAAAATTATTTTATGTCAACCTCAACATTTCCTTATTCATCAGCTTATTTTCATACTTAATTTGTCACTCCTGTTAACTTATAGCTTAAATATTTGTTTCCTCAATATCATACTTATAATTGTTTGAGTTTTGGTTTCTTTATTGTTTGCTTGAATCATGGCAAAGTCTTATAAATCACTGTTATGGGTTGAATTGTATCCTCCCCAAGCTCATAGGTTGAAATCCTAACCCCGGTACCTCAGAATGTGACCTTATTTAAGAGAGGCTCTTTATAGAGGTAATCCAGTTAAAATAAGTCGTTAGGGGAGGGCCTAAGCCAATATTACTGGTG
The DNA here is from genome assembly GCA_008086735.1 of Cheirogaleus medius. Lineage (NCBI taxonomy): Eukaryota > Metazoa > Chordata > Mammalia > Primates > Cheirogaleidae > Cheirogaleus > Cheirogaleus medius. The sequence goes on from VBSM01002608.1 coordinate 1,438,042, forward strand.
TTCTTATAAAAAGGGGAAATATACACAGGGAGAGTGACATGTTAACATAAATGCAAAGATTGGGGTGATGTGTCCACAAGCCAACAAAATTACTAAGATCACCAGAAAACCACTGGAGGATAGGAAAAGGCATGGAATAGATTCTTCCTCACAACCCTCAGAAGGAACCAACACTGCTGACACCTTGGTCTTAGACTTCTAACTTCCAGAAATTCGAGACAATATATTGCTATTGTTTGAGCCACCCTGTTTGTGGTACTTTGTTAGGGTAGCCTTAGTGAACTAATGCACTAGTTTTCTGACGTTCTCTTTGCCATCAGATGTGTTTAAGTCACAATCAGAATCACTGCGAGCTGCTCTTCATCGCCCAAAGATGCTGTGCCTTCTCAACTCCTGTCTTTCCCAGAGCTTGCACTTGCCCAAATCCATTTTCTCTTCATCTGGTAAACTCATGCTCATCTTAAGAATGCCAGTTTAAGTAATATTTCCTTTTTTAACATTTGTCAAGTCCCACCCTGATTCACTTATGGCAGAGGTTTCAGTTGTCCTAACTTCTCTAAGTTAACTTTGAGGGCGTGTATCCATTTGGATATGGACACAAAAAAGAAGTTAACTAGAATCAGTTAAGCCATAGGTAATTGCCATTTTTGCTGACCAGATTTGGTTCAATATCAGAAATTTCATATGATTAAAAGTAGTATTTTAAACAGAATAAATTTAGCTCATGTAACTCTTTACATGTGATGAAAAAACAAAAAAGCTAAAGAAATGTTGGTGAAGAACCCCAGATATTAGCAACATAAAGGAACTGCTATCCCCCTAGCCCTAGAGGGGCAAGGAGAGAGGTGTGCTATTCCTCTAGGGGCTGGCTCACCTGGTGAGAGGTGGAACCACTGCAGTTCTATAAGACAAGAGCTGTAGCCACAGAGGAAGCTCTGGAGCTTCCAGAGAATCTATCCAAAATAGACGGGTAGAGAAATACTCCAACATATCCTCTCATTCTGTGCTCTAGTCTTCTGCCAGTGCATTCCCCATTGGCCAAACCTAACTGGAAGCCAGAGGACCAGGGAGCCTGGGAAATATATTTTATAATACAGAGTGGAGTAGATAAATGTGGGAAGTAGATTTGAGAGGGAACAGGTGAATGAAAGGCCGAGTATTAACGGTTCTCTTATGTTTGACCTCAATTTGTCAGGCATCTATCTGGTCTTAGGCTTGATGCGTTTAGAGAAGTGTTGCTCTACAGAGTTGAACCCTCTGTTCTCTGTACTTTCTGTACATCTTGAGCATAATTAACACAGACAAATACTTGAATAGAACTTGCCAGAGTCCTCACATCCAGTTTCTGGATGAATTACCACAGCTACAGCTTTGTCACCTTTAACATCAAAGAACAAAGTAAAAGCCCCTAATAATGAGATCATGCTGAGCCACCAGTCCACTGGCCTCAAAGGAAAGCTCAGCAGATTTCTGCCTCCCAGGGAGAGAGAACAGAGGCAGGACCTGAGACAGTACGCCTACCTATGGGCATCTGAGCAGATGTACACTGTGCACGCAGAACAAAGGCTACAGAAATCATGGCATGACAATCCAGCACAGACCAGAGGTAAGCAGCAAAGAGCACGCCTTCAGTGATTCAGGGACTTGAGGATGGGACAGAGAGGGAGATAAATCAGCTAACCTGATTTTGCAGTATATATAACATTCCTGATACTTGAGCTTTGCAAAGTGTATGACTGGGTTTTAACTTTTGGAGATGAATGCTTCTGTGGAATTAAGGATAGGTACCATCAGGAAAGGATTATTTAACTAAGGACATTAGATTGAGACACCTAATGGTAAAGGATAACTGTACTCACACTATGAAATGAACTACACAAAGCTCACTAAAGTTAGCCAAAGTGGAATTGCCTATATGTAAACCAAAAAAAGTGGCCCATCTTGTTCTTGCCTCCAGATCCCTTTCAGCACCACGCTGTATTAAAGTAAAACACCAAACTCTACATAGTAATGAGAATCTTTTTTGAAAGTCTCATTAGGGATACTAAAGGTCAAAACTTTTAAAACTTTCTAAAATCTTTTGAGCAAGTCTTTTTCCTAATAAAGTTTTACTTGTTACTGCTGTTGCTTAAATTATTCATTCCTTTTATTTCTTCCTTTCTTCACCTTCTCTCTGAAGCTTCTCTGGGTAGCTGTGCCCTTTCTCCTGTAAATTGAACTCTTCTCTGATTTGCAATCTCAGCTATTACTGCTCCAAAAAACCAAAAAGCATAGTCCTTGGGACTCATTTCTTTGAAAACTGAAAAGGAGGAATTCTCTCTCTCTCTTTTTTTTAAAAGGAAGGAATTCTGAATATACTTTTATTTTTATGTTTCACATAAAAGGGACTATACATAATATGTAGAATATTCTGGTATTCACTTTGAAGTTCTCTTCATTAGAGAAAATTTAGTTTTTTGGCCATATGAAGCTGAAGAAAATATCTCTGTAAATTTCTGCTTTGAAAACACTTCTTGATTTGGCATTGTACATCTTCTTTAGTGTTACCAATCTGGTCAATGAATAAAAGAAAACATAGCTGTTCTTAGGTCTCCAGAAACCTTTCCAGAAAGTCTGAATGGGACCACTGGGACTACGAACAGTCCATTAGAAGGTAAAAAGAAAACAATTCACCAGCTGCCTCTTCTGGTCTCCCATCTCTCATCGGGCAAAGTTCATACCATAAGTTCTCAACTCTTCTACAATCTCTGGTCCTATTACCCTACCTGGCATCTCTGGGTAGTCAATAGAGAAACAACAGTCTCTGTAGGTCACATTGGTTTGGATTTGGAAGATGAGGTTTCTGTGCCTCTCAGTAGCACAGAAGTCTAACTCTCATTCCCATGGAGAGTGAGATAGTCAGTGGCATTGGGAGATAAGGGGAGAGAAGATGACAGAAGTGTCTGGGCAGGAATGGTGGGATCCATCAAGATGCTACCCAATTCAGGAAACAGAACATGCAGGTGGAGCTGGTTGGCAGGTGGGGCCAAGTTTTTCTAAAAGGTGAATAAACTGGGATTTTTGCAAATTACATATAGAATCACACATAATTTTCTTGATAGAAGATGCATATAATATACATAAATTTATCTACCAGTCAATTTTATGAGCTATATATAAAATTATCAGAATAATTCTTTGTTTTGACCACTTACATTTAAAAATATAAAATGTAAATTGTACCTATTCTATCTATGTAGCTTTTGGGGCAGCAAAAACAAAAATATATTTAATTTGATTATCTAGATAATTAACTCATACCACTTATACTACTTTGTACTGTTTAACATTATAAAATTAAGAAGAATAAAATTTACCTTTTGTCAGGAAACCCCATCACCATGTTACATACGCTTGATAAGTATAGACTAAAAACAGCATCAAATATATTAAAAGATAAGTATGTTGAACCCATCAGATGAAATTATCTACAAACTACAGAACTCATTGTTTTGCTAATGGTGATTTTTTTTTTGTCCTAACTGAATGTCACCCACACATGGGGGGGTTCACTCTAGCATCTCAATTCTCCTACAATCTCTGGTTGTATTAATGTTTCCTCCCATGTAGCCAGTGGAGAAACAAGAACTTCTGCAGGTCACATTGGTTTGGATTTGGAAGATGAACTTTCTGTGCCTCTTTTGTAAACAGCTCCCACTAATAATTACAGATTGGTCTCTGTATGACAACAAGGAACATTATCCCTGAGGACCACTGACAAATAGCCATGCCCTAATAGCTATGAATCCACTGTGCTCATTGTGCTCAGAGAAGATGCTCTGCAGAGATAATAAGGGTTGAGATGAATGGAGGGAAACAGGGTTCTTTTTTTAAGGGTTGAGGTCACAAACTCAGCCATCAAGTTAACTGTGGGATAGAAGAAAAAACAAAATTAAAGCACTTGAGTGGGAGGATAGCAGTAATGACAGAGTGTGTGAAAAATAATGAACAGCTTTTATAATTTAGGGTTAAAGTTCAGAAAGTAGAAGATCACCTATTTATGTATATTTGGGCCTTTAAAGAAATACCTAAAATGCACTTTTTTTCTAAAAATAAAAAATATACATATGCACAGAGTTTAAGACTCTGTATATTAATATCTCTACATATGTATGTGTATATATAACATATATGTGTATATGTTTATATATAAAATGAGAGACTATATAGTGTAAAGAGAAAAAATGGCTATTGAGTTCAAATCTAGATTCCTCCTTTTTCGAGCATGTGATATTATCATTTTGGACAAGTGATTTATCCTCTTATATGTGTTAGGCTGAATCATAGGAAATTTCCATTTGTATTTGTCAAAAATAGTTGGACAGTAGCAATATTCTATTGTCTAACTTGATAAGATGGGAAGAATTAATAGCAAATAAAGCTTCATAGGCTGTGTAAAGAGTTAAACAGTATACACATATCATTTAGGATGGCTCCTGGCATATAGCAAGAGCTCACGTTTTTTATTAAATACACAGTTTACAATTTTAACACAATTTGAATTTTGAATAATGTGATAAGTGCAAGTAAATTCTTGATGCTCTTTTGTAACCTTCTGTTCTTTTCTATAAAATAAGTGACTGGGACATATTGTTAACCAAATATCTGCATAAAGACAATGGAGCAAAAATGACCTCACAAAATTCGTTATTTTTCCCTCTAAAAAATTATTCCCTCCCACATGTGATCTGACACTTGAATGTGTGGAGAACCATACTATTTAGGTAATGTGAAAGAAATTCCATTCACACTACAAAGAAAGGGCCCCATTCTCTTTGCTTTGCTTTGCCTGAAAAACTAAGTTACCACCTAAATCAAAGTTCTGCATTTCAAATCACATCACAGAGTATAAACAAACAGGTAGGTAATTGAGTTCCACCTGAAATTGACTAAGAAATAGCAGTGATTCATTTCAGTTAGCATTAAAGAGCATAATTTATTTGGAAGGTCAAGCATACTAAAATAGTACAGTAAAAAATGCAGGGACATTTCACAATATAAAACTATAAAAATATTAAACTAATTTAAAAGTTCTACTCCAGTTCTAGTGTTTGTGCATCCACATGGTGTCTATGACATCACTGGTGACTATTAAATCTTGATGAGCTGAACAGTTGAGATAAGAAAGTAACAGAATTGGTTATGGACATAAGATACAGAACAAGATCATCTGGGTCCCTACCTTGGCTCTACTTCTGCTGACTGTGAGATCTTGGGCAAGTTACTCTACCCCCATCTGTGCAGAAGCTTTTTAATTTGATCAGGTCCCGTTTATTTATTTTTGTTGTTGCTGTGATTGTTTTGGGGGTCTTCTTCATAAATTCTTTTCCCAGGCCAATGTCTATTATGAGTTTTTTCCAACATTTTCTTCTAGAATTCTTATGGTTTCAGGTCTTAGGTTTAAGTCTGTTATCCATCGCGAGTTGATTTTTATGAGCGGTGAGAGGTTTGGATCCTATTTCAATCTTCTATATGTGGCTATAAAATTTTCCCAGTGCCATTTATTGAATAGAGATTCTTTTCCCCATTGTATTTTTTTGTCTGCTTTGTCAAAGATCACATGGCTCTATGAGGATGATTTTATATCTGGGTTCTCAGTCCTGTTCCATTGGTCTATATCTCTGTTCTTGTGCCAGTACCATTTAGCAAAGATCCCTTCCTCTTGCAGTACTGGGTTGTAAGTGTCATTTGAGAGGCTCTTCGGTGCTCCCTGTGCATGTCAATGCCTGACTCTTTTCAGAAGTCAGGGAAGTCTTCACTTCTATCGACCTGACATTTGTGGGATAATTAACAGTTTGCCAGCTAGGGAAGCAAAGAAGGCATAAGAGATGAGATTTGAGAGAATACTGTACAGTTGAGGAAGCAGTAACAGTCTCATATAACTGGAACATGGGTTCTGCCATAGCGGAGATGGGGGCAAGTGGAGATGAGTCATGGTACAGAATTGGACTTCATTCTTCAGTCATTTAGAAACCTGGTACAACCATACCATGTTTCCCATGTTGAGTCCTCCTGCCTGTGTTGCCTCATTCCACGGAGGCCACTGGTGATCTGTAAACCCTGTGGTATTTAATATCAGTAGCTGAGACCTCTAAGTGATCAGCTTGGAGGAAATTTTATTGCTATAGCATTGTAAAAATGAATGTTTTCATATAACTTTTGATGATTGGTCCTATGTAATTTAATTACTATTAAATTAAATCCAAAGCCATAAACCGAAATTTAATTTCAGTGCTTATATGCTTAACTTGTGAGAGGAATACAGAGATATTTCCAAAGAATCTTTTTATATAAGCCTAAATGTATGAATTTTATGCAATTATGGTTTATTTTTTCCTAATTAATTTTTCTTTTTGGAGAAATTGAGCTTTTAAGTAATGTTATGAAATGAAGAGGCTTCTGGGTACTGTTGAAGAGCTGTAATCAATGCTGTTTAAAATGCTTATTTACTTATGCTAATTATTATTAAAATTAACCTTCATAAAGCAAAGAAAAAAAGGTTCTACCTCAGAAAACCTAAGGCCTCCCTATCAGTCTCTGTCTCTGATTTTTCAAATTGACTCCTGTCTACTTTGCACCTTATATAAAATCCAGAGGTGGAAACTCTTCTGTGTGAGTTATTTCCAGCTAATAGAATGTGAGTGGAAGTGGTATCCACTACTGCACTACCTCCAGGCAGAAGCCGTGATAACTTCCCACACTGATCATTCATGATTTTCCTTCAAGCAGGTAAGATGCAGATGAACCCAAGGATTAAAATCAACTTGGAATGAGCCTTATTCTTCCATTAGTACTTGCAGAAGAGCTGTCCACTCATAAGGAGTGCCTATTTTGAAATCCATATCAGGAAGAAACAAATTCTACTATGTTCAGCCAGTGAAATCACTACCTGCCTTTTGGATATTTTCTATGGGAATTTTCGTGAACACTTGTAAGTCAAGGTGTCCAAAGTGGAACTAACCCATCATAGTTCTCCCTAAAGCTTCTTTCCTTTCCCAAGGATTTGCTATTTCAGCAATGGTATCATCATCTTTTCAACTACCCAAGCTATAAACTATTAACTCCCCCCTCAGTCAATCAAGAAAAAATTGGAAACCAAGCCATCTAAATGTGAATTACAAAATGTCCCTTAAAAATTCTTTCCTTTTCACAGGACTATTATCTTCTAAATTTAAACTATATCTACAACCTGTTTTGTTTCCTTAACCTCCCACCTAGCCTTCTGTGTCTTGCCTCTAGACTAATCTATGTTTGGTGTAATACAGCTGAAACGCAAATCCCATCACTTCCATGCATAAAATATTAGTAATTCTTTACCAACCACAAAGTAAAAGTCTAAAATTAATTTAGTCCTGCATTTGAGGTCATTTACATTCTGAATTCAACAAATTTTATCGCCTTTTTCTCTTGCCACTTCTCCCCATAAACATCTACTCTCGACTGAGATCTTATGAGGCTCTACACATTTTCATGGGCTATTGCCTCACCCAGGAATTCCCTTTCTCCTGGACCCCTCTAGTGCAGACATCCTGAGAATGTAAAGACCATGGAATGTAGAGTCAAACTGAGCATGCTCAAGTAGAGAGCTTGGCTCTTTATAGCTGAATGCTTTAGAAAAATTCCTCATCTCTCTGACCCTGAGGAAGTATTAAAAGTATTAAAGTATTTCTATCTTTTGTTCCTTAACTTCTGACTTTGCAGTAAAATTAAATATTTAATGTCATGGTGCCTGATGCCCTCTTTTAATTTTTCTATATTCTAAACTATCTCAATGCTAGGTAAAGCCAGAGATTGGCATAAACATAAATCAGTGTTTATATATTTTTAAAAACAATAATAAGAAATGAGAGAAGATAGTAAGCAAAGGACTTCAGACATTGAAGTCAGGCTGACATTTCTTACCCCACCCCATTGCAGCCTGCCTGCTCCTCCACACTCAGCTGGGTAAGAAAATAAATTTAACCTTGCTTTCTAGTTTGCTTATGTTCACAGCAAACACGCAGATATCTTCTTCACATAGCTATGTCTTCAGCTTAGAAATACTTCCCCTCGCAATTTAATAAAGAGAGCCTTGGCCTTAGGGTAAATGCAGCAGTTCCACCAGCCTTTAGCCAGCCTGTATGTTTCACCGGGTCATGGACTTTGGATGCTTGCTCTGGTCCCAGATTTTAACATAAGAGTCTGGGGAATTTTCTGTGTAATATAATAACCCATATGGCCTTCTCTATAGTTCAGGGCAGCAGTGTTTATGAAATGGAGTATATTTCATCTCCATAATCCATCATTTTCACACTATAAGGTATTTATTTTTCTGCTTAGTGTTTATTTTTAGCTGTTTATGCTGTTTGTTGTTTTAAAAAATTAGCTATTGATAGATTTTGTTGTACTTGCCCCTGATTTTTTTTTTAATAAGAAGAATTCTTAATAAATTCTTATTTATACCTCAAGATCCAGATCAAGATCACCTTTATAAAAACTTTGTTATTCCATTTTTCACCAAAACTAACAATACTGCCCATAGTTGCTGCCTTTGAATGTAGCCTTGTTTCTTTTCTTTCTACAGAATAGTATATTAGTTCTTTATAATTATATATTTCTTCCCTTGTAATCTTAAGAACAACCATGTTCATCTTTATATTCCTCTAGTATTAGCAAGTAACCAACTTCACATATACACATTCCTTATTTATACTTTACCTGTAGAAAAAGTCACCACAATAGGATTTTAAAAAATATTTTCTCACTTAAGTTGACTTGTCTTCTCAAATGTTAACATCATTTCCCTGCACAGCTTGATACTGTCATGTAAGTATTCGCAAACTTGAAAGTAAGAATTAATCACATGCTGGGCAGAGATAGAAAGATAATGTTTCCAATAAATCCCAATAAATCCAGTGACAATGTTGCACCTTAGTATTCCTGACTGGCTATGACCCAATTAAAACACAGTGGTCATTTTCTCCAACTTTTTCCTTTGGTCTGCAGAGAATTATCTGTAGTATACTACTAAAGTGGGCATAATCCAGTTCAAAAAGCATAATTAAAGCTCACTATTTGCTTACCTTCTAAAAATATAAGAATGCTAAAAGATTTTCCTAAGATTTCGCAAAGGCGGTACTAAAGAACAATCTTTCTCCAGTTGACGTAGTTTCATTTTGATACTCTACAACACCAATGGCTAGAGGTCATTAACAAGATGTGGAAACAAAAGTATAGTGAAAGAGTAGACAAAGAGTCACTACGTGTCTATCTTTAATAGATGCTCCAAAGAAATCATCAGAATCACCATTTTGGCTCACACTAAAATCTACCAGTGAAGAACTAACCTGAACTTTCAAATCTCTGTGTGATTAAAAAAGAAATCAAGTATGTCAGTAGAATATACTGACATATACTGCTCAATACTGTGGTGTTACTAAAAACCACTGAATGTATTGCGTATGAATTTCGTTAACTTCACTGTGTTAATACCACATACCTAGATCTCTAAAAAAGTGAATCTACTTTCCAGTTGGTAATCTGGTGTTAATTAGTGTATTATTGGAGCAATGGTTCTAAACTTTGGAAATATGATACCTCTTAAGACTCTTAAGGGATGTTTTAGATTCTCTCTTTAGAAAAAGGTATATAAACAAATGCACATAAATGTTCATAAAATTGCTATGGGTTCTTCCCCAACAGTACAGTTGACTGCAAGTTAAAAACACAGTTTTAGAAGAATTTGAAACCTTAATTGCTGTTATTCTGTGCACATCAAATTTCACTGGAGCTAAGAATATAAATCTCTAGCAAAAGGAATACCTCATGAACATATATTTTTGATTTATTTATGTGAAAGCAATAATTAGTTTGAAGTTGACTACAATAACTTGAGGAAGAAAATAGCAAAAGTAGAAAATATATAATTCTTTAGGTTTTGTGGTCTCTTGTCCTACTATGGAATACTTGAATCTGGGTATGATGCTTGACCAAGTCCACCCTGTGATAGCTGACTGGCAGAGTAGAAATGATATCTTTCTAAACACATATTTCATATAAACAGAAAGCAAAACCACTTAATTACTGAGTTATTTTACATAATTGAAAATTATTTACAATTTCTTTTTGACAGTTGAAAATGGAAAGATCATCAAATTTACCTACTCTACTCTCCCCAGTAAGGTTATTTTTTCTAATAGGCCCATGGTAGATATCACAGTTTTTGTCTATTTAATGAATCTATAAATCATGCTATGGCCTATGACCTGGAGAAATGTATTGAGAATGTGTTACATTTTTTAAACCAGTGATATGGGCACAAAAAGATTGAGAATATCTTTTATGAACAATATAATAAATAAAATCAACCCTTATCTTAATGGGAATTTGTTAATATCATCATTTACTTGAAAAAGGCAAAGTCACATTTGGAACATCATATCTAATAATTTGGATATATTTAGCCTATTTGATTGTCACATAGGTTCTTTTCTCCTGAAAAAGAAAAAAAAACTGTTAAGTGAAGTTAAGATTAATGGTAGAGTTTTGGGGTAAACTCCTTGACTTTGAAAACAAATCTGGTCTGACCTTCATGTTGAAGAGGGTTGAAGAGGAAAAGATTTATGGGTGTTGAGAATAATTTTTCTAAGAAAAGCACCCAAGGGCACAAACATGTTTATCTTCCATGCTTTAATCGTGGTGAACATCAGAAATCACAGAGAAGAACACAGCAGATCTGTTTGGATGACAGCAATGGCTATAGATATGCTTTCTTTATTTGACCACCCCCACACTATGACTCAAGATATAAATTCTAACAAAGTCTATAGAAAAAAATTCCAATCTACTTATTGGTGCTGACTCTTTGACAGTTTAATATACATTTTAAATAGGCAAACATGTGGGAGCAGAAGGTAAAATCATTTCAGATCATTAAAATATTAATTACTTGAAAATTACTTTGAGTGAATCTAGATTAGTGGTGAAGCCATATGCACGGGAAATGATTAAGCTGGTTTATAGCTTAGGTTGGAGGAAAAAAAAACATTAAAGCAATGCTGCAATCTAATGATATATTCCATCCAGAATTGATAATGTATTTGTATAATACATTGAAACAGATCTTAGAACACAGGAAGCTATGTAATTTACCATCAATTTTCATAAATAGGAGCCTAGATAGTCTTTCAGCCCATTCAGATGCTGGTGTTAATCTATTGTGTTCACTGTGATGCTGTCCAAGAAGATTCCCCATTTTAGGAGCCCCTTCAAAAAGCTGCAAGGGTTGCAGCATCCTTGTAATGATGAAGGATTTATTTGCAACATTAAACCTCTACTCAGACAAAATTTTAGAAATTCTTTATACTGATAAAGTACTTCTAGTGCTTGGCAATGTATCTAGTTTTATTGTGTTCTATATTGCTTTGCATTAGCATTAAAAACACAGCCAAAATATCTGAAAGAAATGTTGTCAATTGTCATGAGATTTATCAAATCCATCAGCAAAGGGATTTAAATCACTGCCTCTTTAAATAGTACTGTCAAAAATCGATACAGAATATGAAGTTCTTTCCTACTACCAATAAGTTCTCTCTCATTCTCAAGGATAAATCTTAAAGACCAAGTTTAACTGAGAACAGAATTTTTACATTTTTGAAGACCTCTATTAAAGTAATTTCAAATAGAGACTTTGGGCAAATATTTTCATTCCTTTGAATAAGATGAATCTTTTGATCAAAGCCTTGCAGTCACCCTAATGAATATTGCTGAAAAACTAGGAAGCCTTTGGCCAAGCTGCTAGGGTGAAAGAGGGTATCAGAGATGGGCACTTTGAATACATCCTTAAATGTTCCAATGCTGGAGTAATGTTTTCTTCAGTGAGACTCCATAATTAAAAAACTTTTCAATTTCCAAACATATAAAAAAAAATTTCCAAACATATAAGAATACTCAGACACCAAAAAAAAAAAATCTGTTTAATCTTACTTCCATTATGAAGTTAACCTAAAAATATAGATTTTTAAATCAAACCTGTATTATTAGTCTGCTTGGGCTGCCATAACAGAACACCATAGACTGGATGGCTTAAACAACCAAATTAATTTTCTTATAGTTCTTGAAGTCCAAGATCAAGGTGCCAGCAGGTTTGATTTCTCCAGTGGCCTCTCTTCCTGGCTTGCACTTTTTGCTCTGTCCACACATGGCCTTGTTCTGTGTACATGCACTCTTGGTGTCTCTATTATAATAAGGACGCCGGTCCTAGCGTCTTGCCCCTTTGAACTCATTTAACGTTAATTATCTTTTAAAGGTCCTATCTCCAAAATGCAGTCACATTAAGAGCTAACTTTCAACCTGTGAATTTTGTGGGGGGGGGGGACACAATGCAGTCCATAACACTATTCTATTTATAAAAACTATTCAATGAGAGATGCATTTTCAAAGAAAATCTCATTGATATGAGAGAAAAAAAGTGAGTGGCATAAATTTAATTTATTTTTAACAGTCTTCAGAATTCCAGTATTCCTTGGCATGAGCTCGTACCTATGTGTCAATGGGAACTCCGGTCCTTTTTGCTATTCTATACTTGTGTGTGTCAGGATTTTAAGCACATGTTGCAATAAAACAAGTGAAAAATTACTGGATGTTAAAATGTTATTTCCAAGTGAAAGAACATTCTTCAATTACAACTTTATTTTGTATTATAGGCAATGAGAGCACCCTTCCTTATAAAATTTGCTTTCCAAAAAATTAATTAAATTTATATTTTTAAAGTTGCTCTTATATTTGCATTAAAGCAAAAGGAAAGGAGATACTACTTTAGAAAGACTGTTTTACATATTCAGTCTTATGAAAGGGGTGCATTTCTACTATAATAAAATCAATTGAATACAAAATTTTATGTATCTACAGTCATCACTTAATAATAGCTGCTCAGTGGTTCCTGTAATTGCTGTTCTTGCACATGTTCTAATGTAACAGCAGTTCACTTAGTTTCTGAATCACATAGACATAATTCCACATGGCTCTAATTAACAAATAACCTTTGGCACAATCACTCAGAAGACTTCTCATTAGTAATCAGAGAAAAATCTTCAATTTTATTCAGAGCTGTGTTTGCAATTCTAGAAATTTAATTGGATTCCACAGGTTCATCCTACAAGAATCGTACTTTTCTGTAACAGACACTCATATCTCTAACACACTTATAATCTCATCTTATCCTCCTTAATTATTTAACTGTAGAAGGGTCTAGATTCATAATAATTACAACAAATCAGATATACAGGTTTAATCATTCCTTACATGATTTAACAGTCACCGAACTTTCTGTTCCTTGTACCACTGCCATTTTCAGAATTAAAAAGGCTCCAAAGTAATTGGATGACACAGTTATTCTTTTTTGTGCTTTTAAAATACTTATTAAAATTAGTTCAGACACACAAAAAAGCATAGACAGCAGAAATATAACAAAACTCATGTAACTACCACTTAGCTTAAACAATATACACTGGAGAAAAGAAGCCCTATTCAATAAATGGTGCTGGGAAAATTGGACAGATACACGCAGAAGAATAAAACAGGATCCGTATCTCTCACCACTCACAAAAATTAATTCAAGATGGGCAGAACATTAAATTTAAGGCATGAAACCATAAGCATCCTAGAAGAAAATGTAGGAAAAACTCTTCTAGATATCAGCCTAAGCAAAAAATTTGTGACTAATATCCCAATGGCAATTATGGCAACATCATAAATAAATAAATGGACTTGATTAAATTAAAATGCTTCTGTATAGCTAAGGAAATAATGAGCAGAACAAATAGACAACCTACAGAATGGGAGAAAATATTTGCATGCTATACATCTGCTAAAGGGCTAATATCAAGGATCTACAAGGAACTCAAGCAAATCAGCAAGAAAACATCAAACAAACCCATGAAAAAGTGGAAAAAAAACATGAACAGAAGATTTTCAAAAGAAGATAGACAAATGGCCAATGAACATGTTACAAAATGCTCAACATCACTAATAGTCAGGGAAATGCTAATTAAAACCACAATGAGGTATCACCTTACCCCAGTCAGAATGGCTTTTATTAAAAAAGTCCAAAAACAATAGATGCTGGCGTGGATGCAGAGAGAAAGAGGCACTTATACACTGTTGGTGGGATTGCAAATTAGTATAACCTCTATGGGAAACAGTATGGAGGTTCCTCAAAGAACTAAACGTAGACCTACCATTCGATCCAGCCAGCCCGCTACTGGATATTTACCCAAAGGAAAAGAAGTCATTTTATCAAAAAGACACTTGCACTTGAATGTTTATTGCAGCACAATTCACAATTGGGTGGAATTAACCCAAATGCCTATCAATTCATAAGTGGATTAACAAAATGTGATATATATATATACCAGGGAATACTACTCAGCCATAAAAAGGATGAATATGAATGCCTTTTGCAACAATTTGGATGGAAGTGGAGACTACTATCCTAAGTGAAGTATCTAAAGAATGGAAAAACAAATATCATTTGTACTTGCTATTAAATTGGAACTAATCGATGAGCCTGCATGTGCATAGAGTGAAGTAAAACTCAGTAGATATCAAGCGTGGGGTGTTGAGGAGGGAGTGGGTGAAAACCTTCCTAATGGGTGCAATGGACACTATTTGGGGGATGGGCACACTTATAGCCCTGACTCAAGCATTCTAAAAGTGATCCATGTAACCAAAAAGATTTGTATCCCCATAATATTTTGAAATAAAAAATAAAATTTGTGGGAAAAGTTATTTTTTCTTCTTAATTTAGAGAAAAAGTAATATTGAGTAAAGCTATTGAACTGCATATCAAACATAAAGGAAGAATATGAAATTGAAGGTATTATTTGTTCTTTACAAGGTAAATATTTCCAACAAACTAATACTTACCTTCAGTTACATATATCAATAGTGAATAAAGCTCAGCTTGGCATTTTGGGAAGTCTCTAGAGTGATATTGACAGGTGCATTTACCTCTTTTAAAACTGTCGTGAGAATATGACTACTCACTGAAGTTAAAGAATAGCATATTGATTTATTTTGATAGTCCATCAGTGTTCTCATGTGGTTTATATTATTCATTTGCTGTTCTGGAATTATATCTTCTCATATTTTTGAACAATCTTTTAATGGATAAGAAGGAATCTACTTCAAAAGTTCACTGAACTGCATTCATCCACAGTTAGAAAAAAGAAACAAAAGGAAAATGTAAAAGGAGATGATAAAAATGATTTTTCAAGTGGGTAGAAGAGGGGAGAAGATATTAAAAGAATGAATAAATATTGCAAATAAAAGAAATAAGGAGAAAAAACCCTGAAAAGCAAGATATTGTGGAAAAGTGTAAGATACTGATGAATAACAATACAATCATTGCATATCTGAAAGAATTTGACTCAAATTTCTTTTAAAAAGAGGTTCTCTTTTAAAATCAATTTCACCACAGCTATGTAATCCAATCTCTGGCTAAATTTTATCATCAATTAAAATGAGCATATTAATTTGCTGATGTATGAATTCATATGAAAAAAAGGAATGGGATATTACTTGGCATAGCCTACTGTTTATTGCAATTATTTCACTTTTTTTATAGGGGCCAGAATGGTGAACTAAATGATGTTGAGGACTACTCCTGCATATTTTAGGTCTTTAAAATTGATTTGAATCTTTGCTGCTCCTTCTGGGATGAAATTTTTTTAAAAAATTCTTTTTTCTTGACTTAGTGGCATAGACATTGGGCTCAATTTCAAAGACTTCCACTTGGCCTTCACTATACAATGTACTCTTACCTGAAAGGCCAAGAAAATAATGAGATGGTTTTCCCATCTCCCCTCCTAATATGTCCATTTCATCTGTATATTTAGGGACTAGAAAAATAACACATGGGTAAGTCTGAGGATCCATTCGTTCGAGACTAAGCTGGGCCTGAAACATGATCCTTTTTACTACCTGACCCCCATTCTGTTAATAACAGAGGTTCAGGAAGATACTAAGAGATGCTAAGAGAATGAATAAATGTTGAGTGAATAAATGATAATGCTTCAGGCTCCTGGGTATCAATGCCATCTTAGATCCTGTGCCCAATAGTTACCTCAGTATGTCTATAGGTCCTTTGGAAAAATATCTAAAACAATCATTATCATATATACTTGCCATGGTTTCTACTTGACACAGACCCTCCTGGAACCCAGTCTTTTCATCGATCAATGTGTTTCAAGTCTAAAAACTGGCTCAAGTATGGAAACCCAGTAAAGATAAAAGATTCTGATCTTGAGGTGTCTGTCCTCAGCTTCCTACCACCCAGCCTTGATTTTCTTTGATTATTTAGGTGATATCCTTATTGGTTGCCCATTGACCATGTCACTAAGTGCACTGTGTTCATTAACCTTCACCACAGTTCTCTGTGTTTCTATACCCTTGGTTGTCTCTTTGACTTTGTTACTCATTATAATAGATGCACCCAAATGCTTTCTGGCAGTTAACTGTTGCAAATGACCTCTATTACTTCAGAGCCTATCAGTCCCATTGCTGTCAAGGATGCCAGTTTTGTAAAAGTATCTCCTACCTTCAGCTTTGGCCTATAGAGGACGATCACAAGTTTTTAACATTATCAGTGATGCCGGTCCTCCACTCACTACCACATTTGTTGTCTTTTTGGTAAAAGGGCAGTGATCTGGACCTCCCTGTGGAGCATGGTCAAAAGTGGGTTTTCCAGCCTCTCATAGTATCCCACTCTAGCAACTCCACTCTAAGCTTTTCATTCCTTCCTCTACTGTCTTCCATAACAGTTCTGGAATTTCTGCATCACTCAGTCTGGGGCATTATTTTCTCTAAGCTTATAAGAACCATACTAACATATGTTAGCAATATCTCCCAGGCTTTATAAATTTTTTTAAACTTTTATTTTTTTTATTTCAAAATATTACAGACATACAAAAACTTTGTTTACATATATTGCCTTTGTACCGCCCAGGTCAGAGCTACAAGCATGCCCATCCCCCAGAAAGTGCAAACTGCACCCATTATGTGGGAATTTACTCATCCCCCACTTCCCCCTGCCACCTGCCTGACACTAGATGAATGTTACTTCCATATGTGCACATAAGTGTTGATCAATTAGTTCCAATTTAATGGTGAGTACATGTGGTGCTTGTTTTTCCATTCTTGTGATACTTTACTTTGAACAATGGGCTCCAGCTCCATCCAGAATAATACAAGGGATATTAGTTCACCATTATTTTCTGTGGCTGAATAGTACTCCATGGTATACATATACCATATTTTATTAATCCACTCATGTATTGATAGGCACTTGGGTTGATTCCACATCTTTGCAATTGTGAATTGTGCTGCTATAAACATTCGAGTGCAGGTGACTTTTTTATAGAATGCCTTTTTTTCCTTTGTGTAAATACCTAGTAGTGGGATTGCTAGATCAAATGGCAATTTTACTTTTGTTTCTTTGAGATATCTCCATACTACTTTCCATAGAGGTTGTACTAGTTTGCAGTCCCATCTGCAGTGCATGAGTGTTCATATCTCCCTACATCTACTCCAACATTTGTTGTTTGGGGACTTTTTGGTAAAAGCCAATCTCACTGGAGATAAGTGATATCTCATTGTGGTTTTGATTTGCATTTCCCTGATGATTAGAGATGTTGAGCAATTTTTCATATGTGTGTTGGCCATTAGTCTGTCTTCCTTTGAAAAGTTTCTGTTCGTGTCCTTTGTCCATTTTTTAATAGAGTTGTTTGATTTTTTCTTGTTAATTTTCCTGAGTTCTATATAGATTCTAGTTATCATCCCTTTATCAGATGTGTAGCATGCAAATATTTTCTCCCATTCTGTATGTTGTCTGTTCGCTCTTGTGATAGTTTCCTTGGCTGTCCCGAAACTTTTTAATTTGATCAGGTCTCATTTATTTATTTTTATTGTTGCTGTGATTGCCTTTGGGGTCTTCTTCATAAATTCTTTGCCTATGCTGATATCTATAAGAGTTTTTCCAAAATTTTCTTCTAAAATTCTTATGGTTTCATGCCTTAGGTTTAAGTCTGTTATCCATCATGAGTTGATTTTTGTGAGAGGTGAGAGGTTTGGATCCTGTTTCAATCTTCTACATGTGGCTATCCAATTTTCCTAGTACCATTTATTGAATAGGGTTTCTTTTCCTCAGTGTATGTTTTTGTCTGCTTTGTCAAAGATCAGATGGCTATATGAGGATGATTTTACATCTGGGTTCTCAGTCCTGTTCCATTAGTCTATGTCTTTGTTCCTGTCCCAGTACCATGCTGTTTTGGTTACTATACCCTATTGAATTACTATACCCATTGAATCCATAGATCACTTTGGGTAGTAGACATTTTAACAGTGTTGATTCTGCTAATCCATAAACATGGTATGGTTTTCCATCTTCTCCAAAGGTTCTTGCCAGAGTGTTAAATGTTGAATCATCAGAGAGCAATCCCTTAATAATCTCTTTGTTATTCAATTTTTCTATTTCATCATTCTTGATCCAGCACCCACATATAGTCACCTGGTCCATGGATATATAGGCCATATTGTAAAGTTCCTTAGTATATATTTCCTCTTCTTTCTTATACAATCCAGCAATTTTCTAGTCAGGTTATATCATGATTTGTCCCCAGTCATTGGTATATTGGCCAGGAAGGGAGGGGAGAGGAAATGCTGATGTAAGGTGTGGGCCCATGTTGTTTGGAAGGCAGAGGCCTCTAATCATCTTTAAGCAAGGCAGAACTCTAGCCCCCAGTAAGGGAGAATGAGCTACTTTTGCAGGCTTAAAGTGGTTCGGACAATCTGGAGATTCAAGATTTCTAGCACAATACCCATATATCTCCTTGTCAAGTCTCAGGGTTCTACTTCTTTTCAATCAGGATCATAATCTTGGAGTGTTTTTGTTGTTGTTGCTTGGATTTTTTTCAGTAGTTTAATGGTTTAATTGTTATGATTTTTTATTTCAGAATATTACAGGGGTACAAATGTTTAGGTTACATATATTGCCTTTGACTCCCCCCCCACACACATCAGAGCTACAAGTGTGTCCATCCCCCAAATGGTGATTTTAAATTGAGAAAAAAAGGCTAGGATTTTTAACTACACATCTATCAGTCACTGGATGTTATCTGCACCCAGAAAGGGGCCATAATTTTGGGCAAGGTGGCTCTATTTAGCCAATAATAATTCCTAGAAGACTCAATTCTAAACTAATTAATATTAGTGAGTAACATTCCTGACAGTTGGAGAAATGAGTGGCCTAGTCTTCAAGAAGCAATCTAGGTGGTGCACGACAGTGTTCACTAAAAACAGCTACAGGATAAGGGGTGACACCTATTAAGGATACTATTTTTAACAGATAATGTGTTACTTGGAGATTTTTTTGATAATTATCTTGTTTTAGAAACAAAATAGCTTGAGAACTAAAACTCTAAGACAATACAGCTACATTATTTGATTTGATTTTGGTATGTATGACTATTAGATGGCAAGTCTTTTTCTAACAGATACTACTTTAGCAAATAGAAAAAAGCTATATGTAAATCCATAAAGTAACAACTGAAACTATGCTTTTGTGACAATTTATTTGGCTTATCACATCTATTCTAGAGCAATTTCCATGTTAAAAGTAACAACAAATATCCAGAAAAAAAAAGAGAATTCAAGACATGCTTTAAAAAATCCAAGATAAATTTGTTAGGTAGATAGTGAGGGATTCTGGGTCTCCTAGGGACGAAAGTGGGTGCTGTTGCCCCCATCTTGGTCCTGCCCAACCCTAATTCTCCACACCTGGGGGAGGAGGGAATACCTTATGAATCTGCTAGTCAGAACCTGGTATGCCAGCTGCAAAAGAATGCAGAAGACTCTCTAGCCCACAAGCCAAGCCGCATGGGTGTCATAAAGTCCAGAAAGTGACCTAGAACCCACATGTGTAGTTAAGGCTCAGGTCATGTGACTCCCAAATGGCTAATCAAAGTGGTTCCATGGTGACCTCTGAACTACAAGGGAGGTCCCTATCCAGACACTATAAAATAGGACACTGACGATAGCCAAGCTCTTTCTCTTTGCCCTTCCTTTTGCCTGCCCTGCTGTGACATTGGGTCTGGCCGTCAACTGTGGCATATGTACCAGGCTCTATAAACCTTTATCTTGCTCTTGTTCTATAATCCTATCTTTCTCTCCTCGATAAACTTAATTTTTGTGCTTGCCTAACTTTGGTGTGTCTGGTCATTCTTCGGCCATGGGCGCGCCAGCTGTGGGTTTCAGACTGACACCTGACAAATTGATCCTCAGTAATAGAAATTAAATGTGAGCATATTACTTTGCCAGGACTTCCATAACAAAGACCCACAGTCTGGGTGTCTTAAATACAGAAATTAATTTTTTCACAGTTCTGAAAGTTGGAAGTCCAAGATCAAGGTGTCAGCAGGTTTAGTTTTACCTGAGCCCTCTCTCATTGGCTTGCAGATGCTGCCTTCTGCCTGTGTCCTCACATGGTCTTTTCTCTGTGCTCACACATGTCTGGTGTCTCTTCCTCTTCTTATAAGAACAGTATTATTGGATTATAACTCCACCCATATGACCTCATTTAACCTTAAATACCTCTTTAAAGTTCTTATCTCCAAATACAGGCATTGAGTGGGGGTTAGGACTTCAACATATGAATTTGGGGTAGGGCAGAGGGCAAAATATAGTCTATAAAAGTGAGGTTATACTAATGTGTTCATTTTCTCTAGATGAACAGAGGCTTCTGTACATATTGATAATTCTCTCACAAGTATAAATTCTGGGCCTTTCAAGCAATATAATAAGAATGATGATTATGTTTCCCTTTGCATTCCTACTCCACCATTGTACTTTGCTCACACACTAACACACACCTCAGGTGCAAACACTTACACACACGTGCACCTCACCTCTTTGGTCCAGCCAGTATTTGGATAGATTTCTAGATTGGAGGAGGTTGAGAAGTGACACTAATAAATCATCAATATTGGAAAAGAAAAGAAAGAAAAAAGTAAAGAAAAGAATACAGAATGGGACTTTAAAGTTTTTCTCTTTAGCCTCTTGTCAAAGTATTATTCTCTAAATTAAAAAAAAAAACATTCACACAATTAGATAGTAAGTACATATCATGATTTAGGGAACCAGAAGAATGACAAACCTATTTCCAAAGATATTTTGAAAAACTGGCATTCCATAATCTATGAAAAAGAAAATAAATTCTTAAATACAACATTATACTAGTTACAAAATTGGTTGACTACCTAATGGACATAAAAATATCAAATTTTGATGATATCTTCTCTATTAGACAAATAAGAAAATCACTGAATCTTATTGGTTTTCTATAAGTTAGCTTCTAACTTTATAGAGTTCAGAAATTTCTACACCTAACTAATAGTAAATAGTATGTTAAACAAAGTTACAATTCCATGGAGAGTAGGATAAGCTGAGGTGGGCTCATTGGATAATGTATAGGATGACATTTAAATGCTTAAACAATTATCTTTGCCTTATTTCTTATTTTGGAATATTTATTTCTGAATATTCTTATTGATGTAACCCTGAGCAAAGTGTGGCCAAAATTACAGAAAGAGAAGACACTAAAATGTTTTTTGTTTTATCCTTTCAGTTAGACCCAGATTCTTATTATTGGCACTAAAAAAGCTGCCATTACCCTGTAATTATAGTTGGTTAATTCTGAAATAAATGGGTCAGCCATGGTTACATTGGTAGAACTGTGGGATCCAAATATTCTTCCTTTATATTGTTAAGTCTTAAATCCCTGACTGACAAATAATATTGAATATGTTACAATAAATATTAAGAATTAAGAATATATGCATCTCTGTTTAACTGCTTTATAAAAATTGAACTTAATTCTATAAGACATTGAAAGTAGATCTTTAGGAAAAGTCTCGACTGTCTATTTAGTACAGACCATTATTAAAATTTAAGATACCATTGACTGAGATTGCTTTGACATTTCTCTCAGCTTGACTAAGCTTAAGGTAGGCTTCCTCTTGCCTCTGAGTCCCTGACCACTCTCTCAAGCTGGCCCTTACAGAATCCAGACAGACTAATCACAGAGGTCTCTCTCTTCCCTTTTCTTAGAGCATTTTCTTTAGAAATCTTATAATTATAAGTTATTTCTTTTCCCGTATGAGATGTCGATCTTTTTAAAACCCTCTCACCAGTTTTACAATCCAAGGGATGTTTTTCTCAAGGACTTGGGAGCCATCACATTAAAATATAATCATCAAGGAGGATAGAGTTCCTCTGAGTCCATATCTCCCAGTCTTTGTGGAAGGGCCGGAGCCTAACTTCAATGGGCACTGATTGGCAAACACAGATGGCCTAATCACAGAGAAAAACATTTGCAAACTCAGGAAATAACTCAATCTGCTCAAAGCCCATTGATTAACCTCCTCTCTACAATTCTCTAGTACTCTTCCACTAGCTCATCCCAAAAGGTGAGTTCAGAGTGAGTCCTGTCCTTTCTCTTTATGGAAACATCCTTGTACAAAGTCTTCCTTATCAAATAGAATCAAATAACTTTGGCAAAATTTTTGCTTCAACAGCATTTTCTATAATGACCTCCTCGTTCCTAGGTAACATATTTCTAAAATTGTCCTATACTTTTCTGTCTTCCTTTCTGTATATTAAACCAGAGTAAAATATTAAATCAATATTTTCTCTTACCCTTTTATTCACAGAAAATTTACTTGATGAAATGAGTCAATATTGTGATACTTATTACTTGAGAAAAATAACTTACAAAAATAACTCTTTGAGATTCTAACTCTAAATGAAATGAGAAGCAAAACTTTATAGTGTATTTGAACCAGTTGACTCTTTAAATAGAATCAAACAAACAAAGGATATAGATTGGCAAAACTTTACTCTTACATAATTTTAACACAAAAGTAAAATAAATTTTCCATTTGGCGAATTTTAACAAAAATCTTTGAAAATAGCACATTATCTGTTTAAAAATTCACCAGATAATTGCAAGCCTATTAAATTTGCAATTAGCTGGACATTATAAAATATTAAATTCTCACCCTGGAAAGGTGAAAGAATATGTGTGATTTTTATGATGTTCCAAAATGTTTGGAAGCAAAGGTGATGCCTGAAGAAAGATATGTTCATGATTAAATGATTTATTCTTATGAAATATTAATAGAGTCCACAACAGCACTATATAAAAATGAAATTGCTTAACTCTGGTCCTGACAGTCCCTTCTCCCAGCAACAAATAAAGATGTTACTTCCTTCAGATCTTCTCTAATTTGTGAGAAAAAAAATACAAAAAAGCACAGATAGAAGAACAAAGCGTATCTGTCATCAAAGCCTCAAATGTGTTTTTTGAAACAACAAATTCAAAAAGATTGAACATTGACCATTTCGTTACATTAAAAAAGAGTCACTTAAACCAGCAGAGAGTCTTTAAATAGCATGTTCTCCTATTGTATTTAAAATATATTTACACACCATTAACTACTTGAATGAGAACTGGGAATAGAGAAATGTATGCCTAAGAATTAAGAGCCACTGCTCTGTAAATATCAGAAATAAAGATGAAGCATTAGTCATATAATTCATCTCAGTATTAAGGTGAGAAAATTCACTGATAGTTCATTTCTACCTAACTCTACAGACACATATTTCCAATATTCTGTAATCAGCAATGAATTTTGGGTCTTTTTCTTTTATAGCGTAGATGAAAAGTAACTCTCATAGGTTCTTAGAACAGACTTCTGTTACAAAAGACAGAATAATAAGAGAAAAACAAACAAGTGTATAAACATGTATATTTCATATATACATTGAAGGCACCCAGAGAATGCTTAGTTCTCAAAGAAGTGGCTTTGAATTCCATCCAGTTTCTATAGCATCTTCAACAGAGAACAGTCAAATTTTAGAGAAGGGACAAGGCAAATAAAACGATTTTGAGTCTCAGTGGGCGGCAACTTGGGGGAAGGCAAGTAACTGGCAGATAAAAGTTAGTAAGTTTGTTATTTTAGATTCCTCTGGTATCATGTCCAGGCCTATAAGAGTCAAAAGCTGCCTTCAGTGGTTAGTTTTTGTTCTCCCTGGTGGAGAATGGAGCAGGATACCTTTTGTTTTTGTGAATGTGTATCCTGCTTTTAGTCAAATAGAAGAAGGGCAAAGAGCTTTCCTGAATTTGCTTCTTAATTGTCCTCAGTTTAACAATCCTTCATATTTAATGGGAGGCATATGCTGGTCTCCCACAACAGTTAATAAGCTGTAGGTAACCAGAGGTCCCCACTTACATAATCTTTCTGGTGCTTTGAATTATTGTCACTAACATATTGGATTTCCACTAATGTGAGGTTTTCTCCCCTATCTCCCCCCCATCTTGTCAAAAAACAAAACAAAACAAAACAAAACAAACAAAAACAAGGAAAGATTTGGCCTCTGTTTCAACAGATATTTGTTGAATACCTACTATGTGCAAGGATGTTCTTAGAGTATACACAGGTGAACAAGACATACAGGATCGCCATTCATGTGAAGCCGATATTCTAAGGATAGGAGATAGTCAGAGCTGGGAAGGAATATAGAGCAGGGAAGTGTGGGATGGGGCTACTATTTTAGATTAGGTGATAGGGAGGCTGCTCTCGTCAAGTGGTATTTGAGCAGAGACCTAAATGGAGTGAGTGTGGGAGTCCTCCAGATAATTAGGGAAGAGTGTTCAGGCAGAGGGAATAACAAGTCTTAACTAAGGCAAGAACTTGGCATATTTAAGGAGCAGCAAAGAGGTCATATTTTCTTGGAAATTTGTTTTCTGTGGCTGCTGTAAAAAAATTTACAAAAACTTGCAGGTTTAATACAACAAAAATTTATTCTCTCATACTTCTAGAGACTAGAAATCTGAAGTCAATGCTTCTAGGGGCTCCAAGTATTTCTGTGCTTGTGACTATGTAACTCCACTCTCTGCCACTGTTTTCATGTGGTCTTCTCCTCTCTGTTTGCATCTTCTCTTTTGTCTCTTATAAGAACACTTGTCAGTGGATTTAGGGCTAACCCAGATAATCCATGATGATGTCATCTCAAGATCCTTTACTTAGTTACACCTGCAAAGACCCTATTCTAAATAAAGTCATATTCCTAAGTTCCTGGGGTTAAGACGCAGAAATATGTTTTGGAGGACTACCATTCAATCAGTTAACTTCATCTTGACAAAGATATTGTTCAGGGAAGTTACTGTTATTTGAAACAATATCAAGTGTGCTTCTCAGGAATTGCCCTAAAATTTATAGTAAAATTTAGGGATTCTGCCCTTGTCTCCAGGCTAGATCATGCCTGCAATTTAAAGACCCCTTCTCTTCCAGGCAGTAAAAAGTTCCACTACTGATCAGAGGTTTATAAATACACTAATTCAATAGTCCATTGGTATGATTGACAGTTCCACTAAACTCTTGTGTTTGTCTTATGTCCCAGCACGCTTTGCTGCTGCTAAATCTAGGGAAAGTATCAGGTTCTCACTCTCTTTTTTAAACTCACATTGTTTTGGCCACTTAAACACATATGCCTGTACTCATAACATTTTTGTTGCCTTTGATTTCTTTCCCCTGCTAGAGCTTTAGCCATATTAGCAGAATCACTTATGTCTAATTAGTGTATCCCAGTCTTACATGAGAAACAGAATCAATATCTGTTGAATGCACATGGACTCTGGAATCCCATGGGAGGGACCACAGCATTTTGGCCATCAAGAACAAAATTTTGTAAATATTAATAATTATTGAAGAAAAAAATCTTTTATTATTTTCCTAGAGTTTTGATTCCATAATGACCATTTAGATTGGTTGGTAGGAAGTATTTTTAGATGACTATTTGGAAAAATGTGTTGGCTCGAAATAGGCTCAAGATAATGCTATTTTGTGCTTCAACTTAGTTTTAGTTTCTGAATATAAGATTAAAAAGTATGTTCATATTAACCTGATTTTTGAATTTTAACAAACATCCATGTCTCATATACATTTTCCTTTCATTCTCTAATCCTAAAACCATGTATAATGACAATGCTTTATCCTTTGAGCCATAATTCAACACTTAGGTAATTTAAAGGTCAATAAACAATGTAAAAGCAATTTCATGTATTTCCCTTTCACCACATAATTGTCAGAAGTGTGTTTTGTGCTATGGAATACGCTGTCAGCAGAACATCGGTATCACTTCTCCCTGCCCTGGCACTCCCTAACACCTGCTCTTGCTTGAGCTTGACTTATCTCTGTATTAAA
Organism: Cheirogaleus medius; assembly: GCA_008086735.1. Classification (NCBI taxonomy): domain Eukaryota; kingdom Metazoa; phylum Chordata; class Mammalia; order Primates; family Cheirogaleidae; genus Cheirogaleus; species Cheirogaleus medius. Next base: position 1,464,378 of record VBSM01002608.1, read on the forward strand.
TATCCCCTATTGTTCCCATTATTAATTACAAACACAAGCAAAAAGGATAACTATAAATAGACAGTGTTAAGTTATTATTAGGAATGGAATAAATCCCAAGGTTCTATTAGGCAGTTTATTTGAGCCGTAAGTGATCTCTTATGGCACTGTTTACTCTGCCCCTCCCAAGAAAATGGTTATCTGAATTTGACATAACATGAACTAAGAAAAAAATAATATTTCTAGCATTAACTTCCTCAACTCAAATATAGGCAAGTAAGGAAAACTGAGCCTTCTAAAGTTTTACTTTAATAATGTGAGGAATGCATGTATCTTTATGTTGGGTGTGTGTCTGTGTTCAATTTTGTAGAAAAATTGTTTTTTATGATCTAAACAATGCATGCATTTAGATGACTTCAAATAATGAAACATTACAATACTGAATGCAGGATGCATTTTACTTATTTCTCACACAGGTCTTAAGAAAATAGAGCATGAAGAGTTTTTTCAAAAATGATGTTCTATGGCCATTGCCAGTTTGAAAAAAAATGATGTTCTAAGGCTTTTTATTTTATTTTTAATACAGATGAATTAATAGCTTTATTATAACCAAATTATAGTCCATTGGAATACATAATTAAAAAATTCTTTTTTGCTCTGCCAGCTAAAAGGGTCTAGAAACAGTAATTACTTCTATAGCAAGACACAGCTATCACCTAAATTTTGGTTTCTAGAATCATTCTTCAATAAAGTAAGCCAGAGCTCCACAGAGAAATGGCTGGTTGTAGTGCTGGCACAAGGAATATATAAGATGAGCCTGGAATATCATGTAGTATCTAAAAGTAAAAAAGTACTCAAAAAATTATACTGATGGGTTATGTCAGAGGGATGCAGGAACCAACAGAAAGAGCTCCCAATGACTAAAAATATAAAACTTTGAGTAATAAATTAATGTGATAGTAATTGTAACCCAGAGTATAATATAAATATCTATGAGTCATCCTTCTATAAAGAAATAATTGAATAAATAAATGAATGAATAAATAAAGAGAATAGACAAATATCCCTTGCAGAATTCCAAATATTTTTGTAAATACTTTTTCCTCATGGAGGTGGAACAACTCATCCCTTAAGTGTGGGCTGCGGGTAGTGTCTTCCTTCCAAAGAGCATAGTATGGAAAGGGGTGGGGGGAGCAGTGTAGGAACCTGACAAACACCACCACCAGCACCTCAGGCCATGTGATCAAAGTTAACACCAACAGCAATAAATCATGTTGATAACTATGTACCCTGGATATGATGTGATGAAAATGAAACTTTACCTCTGTGGTCCTCCACACAAAAACACATACTCTCTCTCTAATTTGGGGGAAAATAAGACAAATTTCAACTGAGAGAAATTCTACAAACACCTGATAAGTACTCTTTTCAAAACCCTCGAGGTCATTAAAAACAAGAACACTATTACACTATTACACTGTCACAGCCAAGAGGAGCATAGGGAGACAAGATGACTATGTGTAATGTGATATGCTGGATGCAATCCTGAACAGAAAATGGATATTAAGCGATAACTAAGAAAATCTGACTAAGCAAGGGCTTTAATTAATAATCATATATCATTAAGGTTTCATTAGTTGTGATGTAAACAATAGAGGAAACTGGGTATGAGATATAAAGGATATCTTTCTATGTATTTGTAACTTTTTGCAGTCCCACAAACTATTCTTAAAACGAAAAAGTTTATTAATAAATAAATGTAATCAACTATGCCTCTATAAAACTGTTAAGAAATAAAGAAGAAATCTCTAGAAATACTGGAAAATAGCATTTCCAATCCATTGAACATTCAGGAATTTCTGAAAACAGACTTGATATTTAAAAAAGAAAACTATATATGACAAAAGTCTTTCAATTATTTTTAAGGCAATAGGATGTACTGGAATTCTCTACAGAGAATCACAATTTTTTTTCAGAATTACTAAACAAATAATGATATTTCCACATCTCTAGTCATGTGCATTCATAATCATTTCTTCATTTCTACTTGTGAGAATAAAATTTAAATGCAAATGGCATGGCTTTCTGATTAAAGCATACACAGTTAAAAGCTCTTCGGGTATCAAATAAGTGAATTCCATCTTCCGGGGAAGTGCTAAATATGTTGTACCAAATTTACTTAAGACATTTAAAATGGTGACTCTAGGGATCACTTAATTAGTAAAGACTCCTGAAATCAATTCAAAGAAATATCTTTCCACTATGAGTAAATGGAAAATGCTTATTGTCCTTTACTCAAAGAAAATAAACTGAAATGCAGAGGTTGGTATTCAGTAATTCAATTTTCATCTAGTTTTCTCCCTGTGTGGACAGGGTTGAAGAGGCCAAATTACTTGTCACATCACAATGATCCAGTTGGGATTTCATCTAATGAAGGGTGAAGCCCACTCAGAGATTTCTGAGCAACTGCAAAAGGGCAGTAAAATTGAGAAACTAACCTTTTCATTTAATGGTACCGCTTACATCCCTAGAATAAAGCACGTCTATTGGAGGTATTTCCTATGAGTCTATTATGTTCACTACATTCTAAAACAAAATTGTATTGCTCATTTAAATATTAAAACAGGTATTTAGTGAACTGCAACTAACATTTGAGTTGAGAAGTCATCTACAAGATGAGTTCTATTAATACATTCTTTGCAGCCAAATTCAATTACTTAAACAAATATTTACCAACCACCTTCTAATGGAAGGTTCTTTACTAGTAAGGAACTTTAGATTTTCATGAATTAAGAAATCAACAAAGCACGTAACACTAATTGTTGCTATTGCTATTTGAGTTAATTGACACGGTGACATGATTGGAAAAAAATCAAGCCTTCCCCTTTCCTGTAGATAGGTGGCCATAGCCTTTTTGGAGCCACGGATCTTTTCAACCCTGTAATGAAGCTATGGACTCTTTCTCAGAATAATGTTATTAAGTATAAAGTAAAAAAAGAAAACCAATTACATTGATATAGTCATCAAAATATTTTTAAAGAAATGTGTCATAGTAATATATTAATATATGCTGTTTTATTAAAACATTAAATAGTTGCCGAAGCCAGCCGGCGATGTGCGGCACCTAGAGTTTGGGGGTGAGGATTAGAAATAAA
>VBSM01002608.1:1467611-1530052 GCA_008086735.1 Cheirogaleus medius
TGGGCAGCAGCCGTACCCCAACTCTCCCCGTGTCCGGGACAGCTTCCGACAAATAGTAATACTAGACAACAGACATAATAGCTACAGTAATTTTGAAATAATGATGAGCATAAATATTATTTAAATATATCTGCAAAAACTATAATTTGACATGAAAGCATGTGAGGTTTCTAATGGTAACAAAATAGCAAATACTTCAAATACTATTTTATTTTGCCTTTATTCATAATTGAAGACAATGATATATTTTGGTTACATTGCCTTTCCTTTGTTTCCTATAAAGCCAATGCTTCTTACTGAGAAAACTTGCACTCATTCTTTGTCCTGCCTAGAACGATCTTTCTCCAAAATCAGTAGGACCAATTCTTACTTGCGCTTCACATCCTAGCTTCAGTGTGTCTTCTATGGAAAGGCTTTCTTCACCTCTAAAACCAAGGCAAGAAATCAGTTACTCCTACACTTGACTCTTCTTAAATTCACAGCCTCTTTGTTCCTCAGTAGGTTTTTTCCTTCTCTTTCACTCCTCTAGCTCCTTTACCTAGACTATTTCCTGGCACATGATAAGGACTCAATCAATATTTGTTGAGTGAATGAAGGGATGATATCTTCCCATTTGTGCCCTATAGTTCACAACCAGCTTCCTAGACTTACAATGTGATAATCAGAGAAGTCTGATGCAGAGTGGGAGGACAGGAGGAGAACAATTACTATGTTGCCACTGTCCTCTGCAGTGGGAAATGTCCCTTTAGACCCACTCTTCTTTGCTCTTTCCTCCAGCATAAGTCCAAGATATTATGTACTAAAAATAGAAATGTGGGATCCACATATCTTCATGTAAATTTTCTCTCTTTATTTTGGCTTTTCCTCCAGGATTTAAAAATACCATATCAAGAAATATAAAAACATTCAAACTCTGTGACTCCACGATTCTTCTTTTGTGAAACTAGAAATAATTCTTGATATAGAAAAAAGTTTTTTGTACAGATGATCATAGCAGTGTGACTGATAACAGGAATAAAGAAAAAATTAAATTAATTAATAAATAAGAAATATGTATATAAAAGAATATTAGGCAATCAGTAAAATCATTTCTATAAAGAATTTTCAATGAATAAAATATTCTTATGTTATACTCTTCTGTAAGACAGGTATATAAAAATTTTATCTATAGAACGACATTATCTATAGAGTGATTGATCTATCAAATCTATTGCTCTGTCCAACAATCATCTATCTATATCAATCTTTTGGTATATTTATTTGTTAATTTAACAGCTATTCAAAATAATAATTACATATAAATTTTGAAAATGCAAAGAAATAGCACCAAAAGTGTAACTAATTTTCTTTGGTAGAAATACAGATGCTTTTGTCTTTTACTTGCTCTGTTTTAGAATCATTTGAATTTTCTGAGTCTACGTTAATTTATAACGTGAAAATATATTTAAATTGAGGCAGTACTAAGATGTTTTCAGGTCACATCCTTTTCCCTGCTCCATTATTATCATCTTGTTCTGAGCTAGTGTGGCCTGAGAGAGATAATAAAAGACTTGATTTTACAAGCTAATTTATACATGAGATTGTTTGGATGGAACTCCTGAGGAAGAATGCCAGCAGAAGGGTGGCTCTGGAGTGGCCAAAACATGATGTCAAAGCAGCTCCTCCACCAAGTAAAGCAGATTAGATTAAAAAGTGTGTTCAAGAGATTCTAGGACAAACCTGATTCATGCTTTTATATCTTAAAGTTTTAAACCTTTTTACTCACGTCTGCTTCCTTTATTCTTTAAGACTTCAGTTCCTGAAATTGCAGACATCTTTTTCTATCCTTTAGTCTATGCTTTTAGACGGCAGAATTACAATGCATCAGTGCTCAAAGGAGCCCTGCTTCACCCAGGAATGGGCCTGTCTTACACTAGGAGCAGCCAGTGAGAAGTGTAGCCTCAGTGTAAATGCACTGATGAATTTCAAGCACAGCATCTGGGGACCTCAGTCAATGACACTTTCTAAGTTGGAGGTCTGAGAGGAACATTTTTTGTGTGCTGCACAGATCTTCTCCTAACAGGATTAGGAAATGCCATATTGATGGATCCATGGGTCTCTCTTCCTGAGGGGAAACTTAGAGGAGGGAGGTTAGTAGGATGAACTGAAGCCCCCTCACTGCAGTTGATCTAAGGCCTCCCACTGATCCTCATTCCCTTGCTCCTTCATTTCAAGTCTCCATTCCCATCACACTCAGCTATCACCTCAGCACGTCTTGGAAGTATGACCCAAACCCTTATTCCTGAGGGCACTAAACCCTTGACAATCGTACCTTTCTCAGGCCAGGATGGTTGCACGAGTGTAATCACACTTAAAATGGGACGAGGGAGTACCTACAGACATCCTAGTAGATCACTTAAATTCTATACATTCCTGCTGCCCCCACTAAGTAAAAGTAGCCCTACCTCCTCTCCCTAATCAGAGACAACTACCCCTGCCTACATGGTGACTGCTCATCTAATTCCCAGGCAGAGGGAGTCCAGAGTGCCATGGCAGCAGCTGTTGTTTGTTGTTCAATATATCTCCTGACATGAGTATGACCCTTTGGAAACAAAGACCTTCAACCCACAGAGTTGTGAGACAGAACGAACAGACCCCCGCCCCACAAGTCAGTCATCAGTAAGGACAGCAACTTGGGCTACTCCTGCTTACTCCCGTTGGTTTCTGGTATCACGTATTCTTCCTATTAAAGACACAGAGTCATACAGAGGTCTCTGATACTTCATCTTAAAGGATGGCATTACATCCTTTCCAGGTTTTGTCACTGAGATGGCATTTTAGTTTCACCTTTGGGAGCCACTACAACACTCTATGAAGATGACTGCCTCTGGATGGTGTGGATGGTGAAGATATGATATATTCAGTGGAGCTTATGTTGGTGGGCCCACCACTGCACTTTCATACCTGTGAAGTGAATTCCCATTTGGATTCTATTATGTGAGGTTCCATGCCTTTGAATAAATTACTCTGTAAGCTCCTGGATTGTGGTACTAGTTGAGACTTTGCCAGCAAGAAAGAAAACTCGTGCCTGGATGAGCATTCATTGCAGTGGGGATGAACCACTTATTTTTCTGGAATGGAAAAGCTTCAGTTTAGCTGACTTGCCACAAGGTATGCAGTTGGTATCCACAAAGAATACTACCATATCTAGTGATCAGCGCTGGGGTCTGTTTTTGGAAGACTGGACTTTCAGAAGTATCTGTCTCTGCTACCAGTGCTGTTTCATTTCTGCACCCATTGTGCCAGGCCTGGAGAGGATACACAAGAAGGGAAAGTGCTGTTCACCCTCTCATGGGTGACATGATGTGTTAGTTTTCTAGGACTGCTATGACAAAGTACTATAAACTGGCTATGTTAAACAACAGAAATTTATTGTCTCACAGTTCTGGTAACTAGAAGTCCACAATTAGGATGCCTGCCCTGTTGATTTCTTCTGAGGGCTGTGAGGGAGAATCTGTTCCATGACTATCTCCTAGATTTTGGTAGCCTCAGGCATTCCTGTATTTATAGTTGGTGTTCTTTGTATTGTCTTTCCTCTGTGCTTGTCTGTATCTGTGTCCAAATTTCCCCTTTTAATTAGGACATCAGTCATATTGGATCAGAGCCCACCCTAATGACTTCATCTTAACTAATTACATCTACAACGACCCTATTTCCAAATAAGGTCACATTCTGAGGTACTGGGGGTTAGGACCTCAGTACCTGAATTTGGGGGGAGATACAGCTCAACCTATAAAAACGGGGAATCTGATGACTCTTTATGCTATTCTTGACTATCCAGTTTTATATTCTACCCTTTTGATCAAGCATTCTTTAAATACATTCCCAGAGGTCTTTTTCTGGCTCCTGATAGTCAAACAACACTGCAGTAATTCTATAGCCAGGCTTTCAATCTTACTTCCATTTATTTTCCTTTACTAATTGTGTTGCCTTAACTGAATTACTTACTTTTTCTATATCTCAGTTTCCTCATATGTAAAATGGGGATGATAATACTAGTACCTATCTCAGACAATAATTATGGGTACTATATGTAACATTATATATAGAGTACTTATCACTTTGTGTTCACACAGCAAATACTTAAAAAAAAATTAGATACTAGCAGTGCTACTGCCCTCGTATAAAGGATAGCTTGGCTACTCACTATCTTCTGACCACCTTAAAAGTGGTACTGTAGTCTGAGATGACACTAGATCATACAACTACTCATCTAAAATATTGGACTGCAAAATAAGCTACTAATGGTTTCCCTCCAAGGACTCTGTGATGACTAGATAGATAGATAGATAGGTAAATAGATAGATAGATATACTGATATTTGTAATTTAAACAACTTTCCAAACCATTACAGGGTGGCACTCTTACCATGGTGGCTCTTAGCTTCCAGCCCTTTACAGCCAACTTTCATTATGATGGAACATGCTGCATTTTAGAAGCTTCTGTCAGCTCTCCTTGTGAGTTAGGTCTTTTCACTTGATTCTAAGGCTGCAAACCATAAACTGTCTCTTTTAGCTCATGATGAGCTGACCTTTCTCATACAACAGGGCCTTCTGGTTAAATGTCTTTTAAGATTAGATTGAGAACTTGGGTAAGGCAGTTCTGCCAGGAAAAAAGATACAGAACACATGAAAAATGACATAGCCCAAGTGGAGAGAAGGTCAGGAAAAAAGTATGTACCTCTCTGCAGCACAAGAACAGAGCATGGATGTAACAGAACTTAAGTATTAGGAGCTAAATTGCAAGAGAAATGGGCAAAGGAGACACACAAAGGCATGCCAAAGCATACCTCAAAGCCACTCCAAATAGGACCTTTTTTTATTAGAAGCAATGGCACTAGGCAGACTGAATTGGGGTTTAGTCCTAAGACACAAGGAGGGAAAAGATAATGAAGCTTCTAGAATACTCCTGGGACAGGTTTACAATGGAATACTTAGAAAATGGACAGTGAGTATTTCCAGAATTACTTTGGAGGGCATATGATCATGTGGGCCACACTAAGCACCCCAAACAGCTCTACAGTCAAGATATAAATAACTGCTCATTGAGCAAATGTTTGAGGGCCTACTACACACACTCCAGTTAAGAGTATCTGGTGACATTTACATTGTTTTGAATCGTGGCTCCACAATTTACCAGGTGCATGACTTAGCTTCTCTGTAATTCTGCTTCTTCATTTACAAAAATAATTATCCTTCCTGGAATTATTGTGAAAACTAAATGACCTAATATATGCAAGGTGCCTAAAATTGTACCTGGCATACAATAAACTCTCAATAAATACAGTAATATCATTATGATTGTTTCTTTGGTACTAAGCTTTGAGTAAGACATGATCTATACCAATTGGGGGTTTATAATCTATCAAAACCAATGACAAACCAATAGTGCAAGAAACACTGTGGATCAATAGTGCTTCTTTTTTAGCCAGGGATAAAGAGATGATTTGATGGATTTGCTTTATATGCAAGAAGAACTGTTAAAAAGAAAAAAAAGATAAAATTTTGAAAAACAAAAGAAGTTGAAATTTTCTTCCTTTTTTTCATTTGGAAAGGCAGCAAATTATTATTAGGGACTGTCTCCAAAAGGCTGTCAAAAATTGGAATGCCATTTCTTTAAAGAGGCCCAGATAGAGGCAATACTTCGCACACATGATACTATACAAAAGTTGTTGTTTTGTTTTTTAAATAAGAGATATTCTGAAATGTAGTTTTTGTTCTATTTTATTAATTATAAAGTGTGGGAAAAAATCCTTTTCCAAACTATACTGGGTGAAATTTAGGAACTGAGAAATGGCTACAGAGAAACCTTGTACTGACACGAAAGACACACTAAGTAAGCCAGAAAGCTAAGAATCAGCTCACAACTCACTCAGGCTGGGCAAGACCTGTGGCTTTTAATGGCATTTTACAAAGAAGCAGAACACTTTTTCCTGCACTGGGCTCCCTGCCAGGCTGCAGAGGGCAGAGGTACATTAATGTGTGGGTGTAAATCAAAAAGCTGCTCCCGGGACCTGGAAGGTAACGTGATGTGACCAGGTCCTTGGGATCCTGGAAGTTGATCCACTGTCCAGGTCCTCCTCGTGGTCCACATTATACACAGCAAGCCAGAAAGTGTGCTGGGAACCAACACGGTCAGTCTTTAAAGGGAAGGTCAAGTCAATGTTTATTAAAGAACTGACAAGCCTTCTATCTGCTCAGGGCTCTCACACAGTTTTCCTATCTTTAGAGAAGGCAGAAAGTTAATTTTAAATTGGGCCTTGAGCTGAAAGACACTCTGCCAGGCCTTACTGTTCCCTTTAGATGTGACTTTTTGATGAGAAAATTGTCATCACCTCTGACCAAAAAGTTAAAATTGTGCCTCCAGGGAAATGGTGACCAAACTCCCCCAAATTTTTTTAAACCATTTGGTTAGAATTGAACTTATTTATCAACTAAACACATAGAGGTTTTATTTTATTTCAGCCATCCAAGTTTTCTTTATAATCTCCTAATTAAAAATTAGAAGGAAAAGCTCAACTTCCACCTAACACTCGCACAATTGTGCAAGAGTATATAAAAAGTTGTCCCATTTTCTTATTTCTTCTTTCCTTTTCTTCCTGGTTTTTCTTTTGTAGCTCAAATTAGAAAAAAAAATCTTAACTGGCTTTCAAATTCATGTTTTTATGAATATATTTATTTAGTTAACAAATACTTATTGAGTACATGTCTTTTATCACAGAAGAGGATGATCTCACAGGCCACTCTGGAGTCGTGTGTGGGTGTGTGTGTGTGTATGTGTGTGTGTACGCGCGCTAAGCCAAAGGGCAAGAAAACAAGTGTGTTTGATATAAAGCAAACCATGATATTCTTCAGTGTTTCTATAATCCATATCTCCAGGAAACTCCTTTATTCTTTTATTCTACAAATATTATTGAACATCCAAGATGTTCCAGGCACTGTTTTAAGCATTGGAGTTGCAGTAAGAGGTAAAAGCAATGAGTCTGCCTTCTTGGTACTTATACTCCAGGATCGGGGGAGTGAGACAATAGCTGAATAACAAAAGCTGAATAACAAAATATAGCATAATAGATCAGGTGATGAAAGGGCTAAGAAGAAAATTAAAGAGGCTAAAGGAATGATGGAAATTAAAGCAGGATAAAGGATGATGAAAGACAATCTATTTTTGAATGCTGGGCCAGAGAAAGTGACACACATAAGGTGACATAAAATGAAGTATTGAATGTAGTGAGGACCTTGTTCATTGCCAGGATTTATACTTGAGGAGGCGGCTAGCAAGGTTATGCCTGGCTTACTACATCTTTGAGTTTTAAGGGATTCATTTTAGCAATGGATTCAGCTGCTAATCAGCAATATTGGCACAGGGGTCAGCTCTTCCATCCAAAAAATGTATGTAAACTCCACTCAAGGAAGAAGTGGTGGTGCCAGTCAGAGGAAATAGGTCCTGGCAGTTTGAAGAGCCAAATGGGGGCAGAGTGAGGCTGTGTATACTTTACAGAGGACATTCAGTCTTGAGAATTTCTAGTATCTGCCAAACAAAGTCTAAACGCATTAATTATTTATTATCTCAGTCTCCTGAATCAAAGCTGTGAGAAGGGAATGCGTCAAGATAGCAATGGAACAAGATAATGGGTGTAAAATGACACAAAACAGGAAACCTCTTCTTCAGTCATTCCAAGTATTGTCACAAAGAAGAGGCAGTTAAGCATAGAAAAGGCAACTAAGGTTGTAGTTTAGCATCTATGAATTGGTTTATTGATTTTGCCCCAGTAAGGATTCTGGTGAGGTACTAGCAGAGATTATACACAATTAACAATTTAGTAGGATTGAAGAGTGGATACAATGAATGGAGGCAATGAGAGCTTTAAGTGACATATCTTTTTGGTTAATGATTAGCTTGGAAGTGCCTCCATTTAAATAATTATGATATTTATTTTAAACTATTATTTTAAACTAAGGAAAAAATAGAAAAATAGGCTCTTAATAACAGAATACCAGTATTCTATAAATTATCAAATATTTTATAAAATATATATTTTATACAGGATTATTGACTGTTCTTTGGAGAATACAAAATTATAGGTTTAATCCCTTTGGTGAAATTGAGGAACAATGACTGTATATTTCATGACATACAGAAACAAAATTATTCTCACGCCAACAAAGCAGACTCCATCACAGAAGACAGGCTGGTTACACTTATGGTGGGCATTTCTGACATTCTCTGTTATTTTTGTTTGATTTCCTGATTGCTTGAATGTATGTCTCGTTTATTATCGACTTCCATGAGAAAACTGCATATCAGAAATAATTTGAAGTTTCTAATAGAGAGAGAAATTATAATAAATCACTTTTATTCAATTGCTTCCATGGAACAAAGTTTTTACATCCCTGGAATTATGTGCAATTGTTTTACCTTTAAAATTTTCTGAATTTTTAAAAGCATTTATGCTATAAATGTCTACTGGTTATATTATTTTAAAACTTTATATTGAAACAATAAAAATATTTCACATAGTGATTCAAATTTGTGTTCAATTAACTTCCTTATGAAGGTTCAAGTTCAAACTCTTAGGTCAACAACAAATTCTTCTATAACTGACAGCTAGACCATTTAAATATTTGAAGAGAATTCTCTCTCTCTCTTTTTTAAAGTGTTTCCTCTGTCATCTTTTCTCAAGGCTTACAATTTTCATTTCCTTCTACTCTGCCCCCTGACACTTTAGTCATTTCCTTCCTCATCCTGGTCATTCTCCTCTGAGTGAGAAACAGTTTATCTGTGACACCTAATCCTGAATGAAGAGCTCAGGTGTTATTTACTTAGAAAATCTATTAAGGTGGCCTAAGATAATAGTAACTTTTTTTTAATACTCTTTTCACCAAGGCAATTTATGTTAAAGTTACAGTTGTTTTAGACCCCTACATTTTATTTACACCTATTGAACTAAACTAACCACTCCCCCTCCACCCCCACAAAAATTTGTGCTTAAACAATTGGTTTTTCAATCATAATTAAGGCCTTATACATTTTTATGAATATTACATATTAATTTGTTAGATCACTCCACCTCATCAGGTGGCAAGTTATTTTAATATATTCTTGCTGATTCTTTCATCTAACATAGTTTCTGCTTCACCTAGATCCAAGGTATTATATGCATGGCAAGCACACCCATACACTCTTGCACTAGTAATTGATGAAAATGTTAAACAGATCAGTTTCAAGGAAAGATTCTTGTGGTTATAAGACACCTTCCCTCAGATTCATAATGGTTTATTAAACAAAACATTTTTGGGAAGATAATTAAGCACTTACAATGATTGTCCTTGAAATTATCATAGCAACCCTAAAAATAGGTAGCGAAGAATACTGGCCTCATTTCTTATGAGAAAATCAAAGCACTAAGAGGATAAGCTTAGTTCCAAATCCAGGTGAGAAAAGGAGAAAGCAGGTTCTTAACCTTTGCCATTAATATTTGTGAATTGTACTTCTGCAGTATTTCTGGCTTCCTTCTCTGTGGAATGAGCCTCATTATTGCCAGAACCTCTGTGGTTACTTTCTCCTTTTCATGTTGCTTCCGCAAGTTACCTTCTTCCTCATGTACTTATAACTTTGATTTGGCTCCCATCCACTGCACCTGACTATTCTATAAAGATATAAGGATGTCAGTCTATCCTGAAAATGAAGTCTTATTGTATACATCTGTTCACTTAGTTTTAGGAACCAAACACATTTACATAAGACAAAGAGCACATGTTAACTCAATCTGGATTCAATTAGAGCTTCTTATTAGAACATTATAATATGTAAATCTGTACCAACTAATCTGAGACATAAGAGATATAAAAAAAAATCTGGAGAGAGTCTACACTGGAAAGCTATACATATCAACTAACCAGACTGGAAAGCAGAGTGAGGGAATAAGGGGTCCTTTGTCATCTGACTGAAGCAACATCCCACAGAATTCAGCTTGGTATACCAGAGTTTTAGTGGAGCAATTAACTTGTTGATGCCAAGAACAAAATGATACTTCAGCTGGTGCTCACAAGGAGATTTTGGCTACAACCCTCCTTTCCTTCACTTACTTTCAGAGGTCTTCACAATCTCTCACCCCAAATCTTTATCTATAACCTCTGCCTCCAGCTTTTTCTCCAAGCCATTTCCTTATTTCTATAAAAAAGTCATGATATGGAAAATAGAACTGAAGTAAAAAGCAGGCCAGGTAATCCAGTACAGGAGGAACTATGCTGCATAACAAAAACAAGCTCCAGTATCTTCACTTGACTAGTGAGGGCCCTGTGGGGTCTCCTCTGTATATGGAGACACAATTCACTTGTTAGACACCAGATTGCTGCCAACCAAGTGTATCCGCACGTGGCCTTCTCCATAAAAATGTGGCATTTTTACAGAATTGGCTTGCCACCTCCTTGACAGGAGCAATACACGCAGTATTAAGGAAATAAATCCACTATTAAAAAAGCAGTATTTAATTCTGTATTAATTTAATGCATTAATAATTTTATTTTCTTTCCTTTTTTTGCCAGAAATAGGTGAAATATCAGAGTGTTATGAATGAAAACATTGGGCAGTTGCCAGTTGCCAGTGTGTCCACTAAAGACTGGGAGTCAATGTGGTGAGATTGAATGGACTAAGGTCAGAAAATATTCCAGGGCAGAAGTCACTTTTACTAGTGGGAGTTATTGGTATCTATTATTTTTTTAGATAGATATTTTGTCTTCAGTCTACACTTGGCATTATTCTGGGGCCCATGTTCCCTTGGGGGCTCTGTTTTCTTGGACCTCTAAACAAATAATTCATATTAATTGGAGTGTCACACAATTATAAACTAGACTCAGAGAACATTACAGAACCTGGGAATTCTGAATAATTTCTCAAGGCAAAATAAAGAAAAATGATAATGTGTGATTCTTGATGTTGAATAAAATAGGCAAAGAGTAAAAATTAATTTTGGAAGAGTTTCTTAAAAAAGATAAACAGCTACAAGTTTATAGAGAAGAGGCGAAGGAAGTAATAGGAAAATGAGATTTAGGGGAGGAATTCTTGCTACTTTCAGGAATTTTCATTCTTCATATTGTTTTGCATTTTATGTATATTAGGGTATTTGTATTTCCTAACTTCTTTTTAATTAGTCATTTTATTGGAATACAGAAAACTTCATATATTTAATGTACAATTTGATTAGTTTGGACATATACTCATGAAACCATCACCACGTCAAGGTAATAAACATATCCATCACCTCTAAAATTGTCCTTATGTCCCTTTGTGTGTATGTGTATGTGTGTGTGGTAAGAACACTTAACATGAGATCTACCTGCAACAAAATTTTAAGTAAATAATACAGTGTTGTTGGCTATAGGCACTAAGCTATATAGCAGAGCTCCAGAAGTAATTAACCTTGCATAACTTAAACTTTATACCTATTGTAAACAAATGGATCAGAATAGAGAACCCCGAAATAAATATGCACATGTACCGTCAACTGATGTTCAACAAGGGTGCCAAGAATACACAATAGGGAAAAGATAGTCTTTTCAACAAATGAGTTGGGAAAACTGAATAGCCACATATAAAAGAATGAAATTGTGCCCCCACCTTTTATAACATACATAAAAATAAACTCAGCATGGACTAAAGACTTAAATGTGAGACTTGAAACTGTAAAACTCCTACGATAAAAGATAGGGAAAAAGCTTCTCAACATTAGTCTTCGCAATGATTTCTTGGTTCTCTTTGTTGTTTGACACCAAAATCACAAGCAACAAAAGCGAAAAATAGACAAATGGGACTACATCAAAGTTAAAAAGCTTCTGCAAAGGAAGCAATCAACAGAATGAAAAGGCAACCTACATAACAGGAAAAAATATTTTCAATCCATATATCTTAAAATGGGTTCATATCCAAAATATACAAGGAACATATATGACTCAATAGCAAGAAAACAAATAATACAATTAAAAATAAGTGAAGAACTTAAAAAAAATATTTCTAAAAAGAAGATATAAAATGGCTCACAGGTATGTGAAAAGATGCTCAGCATCATTAATCATCACTGAAATGGACATCAAAACCATGATATTTCCTCAAACCTGTTGGGGTGGCTATTATCATAAAACCCAAGATATAACAAGTGTTATCAAGAATGTGGAAAAATTGGAACCTTTATACACTGTTGGTGGTGATATAAGTTAGTATAGCCATTATGGAAAATAGTATGGTGGTTCCTCAAAAAATTAAAAAATAACCGCCATATGATCCAGCAACCCTTTCTGAGTATATACCCAGAAGAACTTAAATTAGGATCTCGAAGAAGTATTTCACTCCTATATTCATTGCAACACTATTCACAGTAGCCAAGTTATGGAAACAACACCAATGTCCATCAGCAGATGAATGGACAAAGAAAATATAACATATACATGCAATAGGATATTACTCTTCCCTAAAAAAGAATGAAATCCTGCCCTATTAAATCACATGAATGAACCTGGAGAACACTGTGTTAAGTGAAATAAGCTACTCACAGAAGTACAAATACTGCATGATTCCTCTTATATGAGGTGTCTAAAATAGTCAAACTCATAGAAGCAGAGACTAGAATGGTGGTTACCAGGGGCTAGGAGGAGGGGGAAATGGGAAGTTGTACTCATTTCACTTTCAAACAAATGTGTTTTCTTTTCCTTGATTCAGACATACTAAGCACTGCGTTTAGGTGTATCTGCCAAAATCAGGATCTACTTTGGATTTATAAAAGAAATGAAGAGAAAATGCAGGAGAAGAAATAAGCAACTCCTGATAAACATTAAAGTAAATTTAACTGAATTCTGAATGAAAAAAAGGAAAAGGGAGAGCCAGAATATTGTATACTTCTTGAAGAGACAATGCGGGTTCTGTAACCTGATTTCCAATTTAAGGAGTGTCTAGGTAAATTGACAAATTATGGAGAAAGCTTACTTTTTCTCATTAAAAGGGTTACCAAGTATTAATTATCAGTCCTTGAAATGTGTAATTCACATTTGTCTTTTACTAAATAGATGATTTAAGGTCAATTTTATTCCATAATATTGTTTCTCTTGATGAGGAAAAAAAAGATTAGGATATCTTTATCATTCTTTTCAAAATCTTTTAAAAAATGTTTCTCAAAGCTCAAGTGATAAATATTTGTATTTATTTAAGAGGGAAATTTTAATTCTTAAAAGTTGATCCTTCATATAAGTACCTGCAAATTTGATGATTTATAAGTGATATATTAATGGTCATAGTTTCAGATTCTGAATATATTGAAGGATCCCTCCCTTTATAAAAGCGAAGGAAAAAATGTAAAAGGTTATTTGTATTTAATACATATGCCTTAGGCCATCAGTCATGAGTACATCATGTTCATACCCACACAAAAAAATCCACAGCGATAAAATGATGTTCCTTTGAGTCATCCTCTTTCTGTAGAATTGTAAGTAATCAATCTCTATCCAAATATCCAAATTCTTGCCTCTTCCATGTAACAATGGCGAATGACAGAAAAGAAGATTCTAGAGTGAGTCACCAAATAACTTCTTATTTCAGATCCCCACAGGACTCTAGGATTTTAGCATTCCAAGCCAGTTATATAGACATGCACATCTAGCCAGTAGTTCATGCTGTTGTCTGAACAATATTCACCTTGTCCCCATGAAGGCAATATGGTGAAGCTGTCAGAGAGCTCACTACTTAAATCCCTCCTTTCTCAGGCTTCCAACTCCTTTCCTTTACCTCACCCAACTCCAGAGGCTCTATCTTTCCACTATGATGGTAGGTTCCATACCGGTCTTATCCTTCCTGCAGGCTTTTAATCTTATCACAGATCTACCTATTGTTGTATCAGTAAGTGGGGTCATTTGTCTCCCTCTCCGTCTTTGTTCAGTGAATTGAGTCCCATGAAGACTGCTCATTAACTCAGGATAGAATTTTAGTTTCCATCCTTCCTATGTCCTTTTAAGATGTTTACTTAGCAAACTCATCCCCATAATTTTTCTCTTTGGGGAGCTTTTGTGACATTTAGAATACTGAACAATAATAAAGAATATAATCTAATAACAAAGATAATTTTATTATGACAGTTTTGAAGATTGGTCTTCTGAATAACAAATAGTTAATACTAATTTATGACTTTGAAATGAAAGATGTTCTTAAGTCTGATTTTACTTGATTATTCCTTAGAGGTATTAATTCAAACAATGCAGTGGAAACAAATACACCATGATCTTTGTATTTATGTTTGGTTTCTGCATAAATTAGTCCCTGTGATGAGAAAAGAGCCTTCTTTTTCTTTAGACAGTACGTTCTTTTAGCATTCCTGTTTAGACTAATGATTCCCCTTAAGGCTTACAAATAATTTATTTTCATTTTATCAAACTACCCTAATGTGATTGCCTATTTTCTCAAGAATGAGATTTTTCTTTTCTTGGCAGATATGCATCATATTTAGCAATTCTTCCAGTTTTTTTTAAGACACAAGAACACACATTTAGCAAGAACAAATTAAAAACAAAGAGTGTCAAATGACATGCTTTTATTTATGCAAACAATTTCCCCACAATGCAAAGTCAAATAACATGTCCTAAAGAGAAAATAGAAAGTTGAAACTACTGAATCACAGTACAAGAAAAGTTGGAAATGTTTTATTACCACACCAGTCACATCTTTTACACTTTCCTGCTATAATGGAAAGGAAGCATCTTCTTTGGTTCTAACTTAAAATGTATTAAACAGGTTTTTCTACCAATTTTTTTTTTATAATAGATAATGATGTCTCAAAATTTCTTTGAGCCTGGAAAATAAAGGAGAAGCAAGGGGAACATCTTTATATATTTTTTTATCACCTCATCCACCTTTATTTATCAGGTGAATGATAATAAAAACATGGAAAGGAAGAAGACCCAAAACATTGTTTTTAATTTTTAGCTCAAAGTATTGGGGCCAGAGCATCTCAAGTTAAGGAAAAGAGATTTCTCATGGAACTCTGAAATAGAAGTATAGAAGTTGTCTATGAAACTGCACCAATTGAGTAATTCCCCTGCCTCCCCCTTTTCAAATATGTATAGTGGGACATACAAAGTGATTACCAGATGTTCTGTTTACTATTGGAGGGTTTTGCAACATGGAGTCCATTTTACCACTGTGTAGCATCCTGTGGTTAGGTGGGATTGATCTCACTGCAAACTGTAATAATAGATATTTCAAAATGGCCTAAGACAGCAAATGCATGTAATCCTCTGCCTATATTGTTTGATTCAATGTGGAAATGCAATCAAAGTTAGCACAGAATAAAGCATAAGACGATTGATTGATTAGGGAAGGCACTCTCCCCTACTGGAGCTGAACAAGCAAGAATAGCAAGGAGAACAGTGGGTCACATTTGCTATCCAGAAGCGTCTTGCAAATATCTTGATAAAAAACTGATACTACTGACAGTAAAGAAGGGAGGCAGAAAGAAATATAGTTTTTAGTGACGACGTTAGTCTACTAGATCAAGCCTTTCCCCCAAATGCAAACAGTGAGTAGTTGTTTGAGCCAACAAATTCCTTTTGTTTAATAGAGTGTGTTTTGTTACTTGGCAAATGGTGTATATTTACTATTCACTGAGCAAAGACTGTAAACCATCGATCCTAACTGGAGGATGCTTTCCTAGAGCAAAGGTCTTATCCTTTTTTTCATGTTTATGCTGTCACCCCACCCTACAAATTTCTCCTTATTTAAGCACCCCTGTATTGATGGACAGATTTTATTTTTTAATTTAGTAATATAGATGACATCATTCAGCTTACTAATTTTAACTTATGGCTATAGCTAACATGCTTTTCTGACACTATTTTAGTAATTTGCAGGTAATATATATAACATATATAATATACATATATAATTACTATACAACATAATATATAATATACAACATATTATATTCTCTCTCCATATATGTGTATATATGTATACACAAACACATACAATTTTACTTAGATATAAACAGTTTTACTTTTTTCTCAAACAACAATTCCTATTCTTTCTATTGTCCAGATGTATACTTATCTTCTTTTATTTTAGTTCTTATAGATGCTTAATATTTAATTAGGAATATAGATATATTATTTTGTATATTTATATATTATTTTATATATGTTATATATATTCTTTTGTTAAAAGGACATTAGTGAGATAATTGGTAAAATTTTTGAATAAGGTATATAGATTAGAATTAATATTATATCAATGTAATATCCTGATTTCAATGATTGTGTTAGGTTCTTCCTTAGGCTTAGGGAATAATCTTTCTCCTCCTTTTCTTCTCCACTTAAGAAACCATGTCTGGCTCTTCTAGAGATGAAGCAGGAAAGAAAAAAGAGGTAAAAGGACAGTATGGTCATTCTTAACTTGTACCAGGGTAATTTGCGTTGGTGCTTTCTGTGTTTGGTGGTTTCAAGAGACAACAGGTGCTTGTCTTGCTTCACTGGAAACCTTCTTTTAGGAGCATTTGGTAGTGCTTCTCAAGACGCAGGCCATGCATTTTCCTCTAGCTGGCTAATTACATTTCTTTCTTCAGTCCCTGTGAATTCAGTACTTCAATTTACATACCAGTATTTCATCCCACTTCTAAGCAGCATGCTAGAGTAAGGTTTAAAGTACCTCCATAATCTTCTGTGAGACCCAGATTTGGTCCTGGGAAACATGAACATGTCCTTGGAACTGACAAAATCTCAGAATCGAGAACTTCCCCAATGCAGCCACCTGTCCTCATACAGAGTAGCTAGCAAGCCTGCTTTTCACCTGAAACTTTTCAAGGTATGGGTTAGAGTTTAGGGCACATGATATAAGTTCCTCTTTGTAGGCCCTTACTCCCCCTCCACATGGTGGAGAAGTAAAATGCCATGATGCTCCAACACGTTTTCTCCCAAGTAAATTGCCTCTCTCAGACTTTTCAGCACTAATTCTTCTCTTTTCGAGGTGAATGCTTGGTTTATGATCTCAGAAAGAGTCTTCTGCATTGTCTTTTATAAATACTACATAAGATGTCTACCACCTTTCTTTGAAATGTGAGAATATTAACCACCTATTTTAGTTGTTGTTGGTTGTCACCTTAGCTAAAACAGACAGAAAAAGTTCCTTTTTAACATTCTATTGTATGTGTTACAATAATTCTCATCTGAAAAAGCAGCAGGATCTCTTGCAAGCTGAAGTTGTACATGTGTTGGAAGATGGTCTAGAGCAGTTATTCTAAATTAATGTTTATTTTCAAATTCTAAGTCCATCATCCATTGTTAATATTATGTCTCTTGGGATTTGGTGTTCATTCTGTTTTTGTTGTTGTTTATGTTGCCAGTGATGAGAAATACCTCTCTATTAGTTTCTTTGCAGTTTATAGTCTTTCTAATTTGCCAAAAATTAACAAAAATGTATAATTGATTAGATTTACATACTTAAACTTATGTGGATGGCAGACTGAAATTATTATACTTTTTATTTATAAACTGAAATACAATAAAAAATTTCTTCTATTTACACCAAAAAGATTATTGCAATCAATAATTATGAAGTTATTATTTAACAGATCTTCCCCCCTCTAATATCTTTACATCCTTACCAAGATTTAATATTGTCACTATTTTTTTATTTTTGTTCTAATAGTGTATAGTGATATCTCATAATGGTCTTCATTTGTATTTTGTAAGGGCTAGTGATGTTGAACTTCTGTTCATGTGTTTATTTGTCACCTGTACATCTTCTTTGGTAAAATGTATTCCTTGCCTTTTGGCCATTTTCTATTTGGATTTTTTTCTTTACTATTGAGAATTGAGTTTTCTGCGTTTTTCTCTAGATATGAGTCATTTATCCAATATATGTTTGCAAATATTTTCTCCAAGTCTGTAGCTTGTTTTTTTAAAAATCCTCTTAAAGTTTGATTTATTTTTAATTTTGATGGAGTCCAATTTACCATCATATTTGATAGTATGTATTCTTAATATATGGAATGAGAATGGCACTTTTACTTCTGTTGTGTTCTTACAAAAAACACATTATCTCATTTTGATCATGAGGAAAACATCCAACAAATTCAAATTGAGGAACAAAATTTCTACAAAATATGTGGCTTGTACCTCTCAAAACTGTCGTGGCCATCAAAAATAAGTCTGTGAAAATGTCATAGTCTAGAGGAGCCTAAGGAAGCATGTGTATTAAGTATAATGTGATATCCTGGATGGGATTCTGAAACAGAAAAAGGATATTGGGTAAAAACTAAGAAAATTCAAATAAAATATGAACCTGACTAACAATGCATCAATATGTCTGTTCATTGTTTACTATGACAAATGTACCATACTAATGTGAATGTTAATAATTCACAAAACTAGGTGTGAGAGACACAATAATTCATAAAACTAGGTGTGAGAGACACAAGAACTCTCCGTATTATTTATAAATAATTCTGTAAATCTAAAACTCTTATGAAAATAAAAAGTTTATTTAAAAATAAATAAAAGTGACTGTAGTTTAAAGGTTAAGTAAATTGCTCAATACCACGAAGATAAGAAACAAATGGAGCTGTGGTTTGAATGCAAGACTCGGGAACTAGAACCCTTATGATTTAACTAGGATTCTATATGACAGATTTAATGCAACCATGCCTTCTGTGACTCTTATGTAGAATTCCAAATAACTGAATTCTAAAACCAAATAATATACTCCATGGAATAAATTGGTTTACCAGCAAAGAGTTGGATTTTTTTAAACCATCTACAACATAAGCTTTCTTTATACCTCCAGAGAAGTTACTTGATTAAGAAAATTACACACACAAACACACACATATACAGTATCAGAAACATCAAAATGTGAGTAGAAAAATGAGAAATGTTTTATAGATTTTTCTTTTGTCAAAAGATTAAATCTATATTTCTAGTGGAAGTAGATGAAGAGTGAATATTTCTCTTTTCAATTTGAATTAAGGGATAATCTTGTAATTTTCTCTTAATAAATATTGAACAAATATTTAAAGAATATTGGCTAATTACTCAAAATTTTAATTGCACTAGGCACCAAATCATTATTCTGCCTGAGGTTTTTCATTTGTTTTGTCCCCCACCTCCCCTTCTAGGCAATCTCCTGTAGTGCTCAGTTTCATTAATTACCTTCCCCTCTAGGCATAAAACAAGGCTATTTCTCCTTTCTTTTTTCTTTCCCCTCCATTGTCCTTTCTCTTTTTTCTATTCAATCCCATCCCCTCCCCTCACTTACACTTATTCCCACTATTAAAACCTGCTGTCAGCAAACCACAGCAGTAGAAAGGCTCTGATAAACCAATTAACACTAGGGTGCAAATTGCTGACACAGCCTGAAATGTGTTAAGTAGTCAAAAATATTTGCATGTTAATAAAGGACAGAGCATTTTCTCCAAAGACTGAAGTTCCTGAAGAAATTTTAGCAATAGGGAAATATGAACACTCAGAGTTAGGGCCTGTCCTGTTCCCTTTCTAGTTTTGTGCATTTCAAAAGATAGGTATTAGGCAACAAATGTATGATAGGTTTTGAGCATTCAGAAATATATAAGACACAGCTCCAGGCCTCCAGAAACACATAATTCAATGGTGAAAGTAACTATAAAAGAACATATAAATTGCCATAAAAAGAGAGAAATACATAAGACTGCAAAAAACAAAAACAACAAAAAAAGATGGAGGACAACTAATCAACCTTGAAAATCAAAGTAAACTTCCCAGTAGTCAATATTTATAGACTGAACATGATCAGCAAATAGTACAAGAGTTGCAGAAAGGGGTGAAGGAGGGGAGCCAACCTTGCATTCCTGAGATAAATCCCACCTGGATATGATGTATAATCATTTTTGTATATTGCCTTTGCTAAAATTTTATGCAATTTTTCATCTATGGTCATAACAGATATTGGCTTGTGATTTACTTTCCTTTTAATATTTCTGTCACGTTTTGGTATATTAGTGTTATGGGCTTTATAGTTGTTGCTTTGGACTCTGTAGTACACATCTTTAACTTATCACTGTGTACCTTCAAGTGGTATCCCACTTCACATACCAACTTCAGGGGAGTAGCAAGGATCAAATGCATTAATATTTATAAAAAAAAAATTTGAATAAGACCTGACACATCTTATCATATTAATAAGAGCTATTTGTTAATATACAAATACATTTTAAAATCATTTGCCTTTCCCCCTCAGAATGTAAGCTTCAGGAAAGAGATATCTTTCTTTGTTTTGCTTGATATTACATTTCAAGTACCTAAAATGTTTTTTTGAGTAATTTAAATCAGTGGTTTCATTTCAAAGGCATTGATAGGCCCAAATACTTGGGGAGCAACCTATTTTACAATTCCTTTATTTGGATTCTTACTGTCAGTTATCATATAGTGATGTATGGACTTAGTCCTATCTCCAACATGAGAAACTAACTCATCCCTTGGGAAAACTGAAAGCTACAGAAAATATTATTCTGAAGAATTCTTTTTCTTGGCATGCTTTTGCTTGGGCATATCTTTCCTTGAATTTAGCTTTCATTGTCTTTAGACACAGAGCTTGAAGTAAAGCATATGCCTTTAACAAAAGGGCCTATTTTTGTCTAGACCCTAAGTCTTTCTACTATAATGTAGAGGATCATGTAGTATAATGTACAAAACCTAAGTGACCCAAATTCTGGTTAATTTTAAAATATTAATTTTCACTGTGCTCTCTCCCTTCATCCTCCACCTTCCCACCATTACTTTAGCCTACAGATAATTGTAGTATTAATTGTTACCTAGAATAAAGCTTGCAGGAATTAAAGAAATAAATTTGTTTCTGAAAAGTGATAGAGTTCATGCCTTAGATTCCCCAGAACCAGGCATTGATGGTCTAGCAGGTAAGTCAGTTTCAGTATAATTTTAATTACAAAAAGTCATTCAAGAAATATATGTTGCCTCACTTTGGATAAGAGGCTTAAGTTTAATCCAGGATAGCATAAACGGTGCTAATTCACTGTCGTTTCTTAGAATTGAGTAATATTCCATTGTGAGCATATACCAAATTTTAATTATCCATTCCTGAATTGACGAGACCAGGAAAATGGGCTCCACATCTACTAACCATCAAATTGGTACTGACTGATTAAAACTATGGTGCTCAAATGGTGGTAGTACTCACCAGGGCGTGGTGGGGGGACCCGCATCCTTGGGATATGGCGAGCATTGTGCGGGGGAAGGGAATACCTCTAACCCTTCTTAGGGAGAGGCAAAGAAATACGATGTAATCAAAATGTCAAAAAAACCCAACTTTTATCGGGTGGGGCAGGTGGAGGGGGAGGGGAAGAGTGCATACTTACATAATGGGTGTGACACACTTGAAGCTCTAGCACGGCGGGGGGGAGGGAGGGTGGGGGGGTTGGCAGGGGCAATATATGTAACCCTAACAATATCTGTACCCCCATAATATAATGAAATAAAAGAAAAATAAATAAATAAAAGAAATATTTGGGGATAGTGGTCTACTTATACCCTGCTTGTGGACACAAAGGCAAGAGATTGGAATCACAGATCGTTCTCAATTCTAGTTCTCAAAAGAATAAAAGGAAGGAAGGAAGAAAGGAAAGATGGAAGGAAGGGAAAGGAAGGCAGGGAGGGAGGAAAAGAAGAAAAAAACATAGGGAGAAAAATCCCATAACAGCTCTGATTTATTTTATAAGTGAAAATAAAATGGCAAATGGTAAATTGTAAGCTCAGACATTCTTGCAGTTCATTCTTGCAGTCATTTAAAAATGCATATGAGACCAAACATAGATAACTGATAACAGACTGTCATCATGTACAATTTTACTTTTAATCTTGCAACTTGGGCTTCTTTCCAGAATTCTCATGTTTTAAAAATATTATACATAGGTGACTAGGACAGTATGTTTGACTAAACATAGTAACATTTTCAAAGGAATCAACCAGGTAAATTTAGCACCTACTCAAAATTTAACTAACTTACTTTTATCATTGAAATATAGTGAATTTGTTGAGGGGTGTGTGTTGTGTGTGTGTGTGCATTTAGAAACAATTCTCATTATCATATTATTTTAACAATGGTTATTTTTCATCACTCATCTGGCAGAATCCATAAACTAAATATTGAAATTATGGCCCATGACCTTATGGTAACTCACTTTCTGTTCTGCCAGCATCTTGGCATTTGGAACATTAGTCTCATTCATGTAAGTGCCACCTTCCTAAGCCAAGATTTCCATTAGGTCAAGATTAATGTAACTAATGAGCATTCTGTGCTTGTGTTTAAAAATCTCCCCCACCCTGTCATTTATACTCCCCCTTTGTGATCTGTCATTATGACACAGTCACCCTTGTGATAATGGATGTAGAGCCAAGTTTAGAAATCCTGTCATGGGACTGATTCTCCTTTCTCTCTTCCACCTCACCTCATCAGCCCCCACCCCAAGGAAAGCATTTATGCTTGTGACTTTTGATTAAGTTAACAAATTCTCCTTTAAGAACTTCTCAGAAAGAGATATAACACTTACTTAAAAGTTGCAAGCACTGACCTTAATTTACCAAGCTTCCTGGTTATTCTCAAAGCCCTCCTGTCTTGTAGTTGGACACGCTAATGAGAAGAATAGTTACTACTTCCTTCCAAAATAAGCCTGACTAATTGGGAAGTTTACAAGATTAATTGCAAGGAGTTTTGCAAAGTGCTTGCGGTAGAAATGATTTAAGAATTTGGTAAAAATAAATGCATTTTTTGAATTATAATCCATTGAGAGTTTAAAGCTACATTGTCCACCTTTCTGCTTTACTATCTGTGGGGATAAATGTCACTTTAAAAAGTAGTAAATTAGACAGCAATTGCACATTGTTGAACTAATTATTGGGTCTGATTTGATACAGTTAGAGTAAGCACTTCCCCAAAATGGCATGCAAACAGGTACAGAAATCCATAAGCAAAGTCATATAAATTAGCTTTCAAATATGCAACCCAATTTTTTTCTGGAAATAAATAAGCAGTCTTATAACTTTGCTTTTCCCCCTGTCTTTCTCAACATATCTCCTCTCTTGACTGTTTAGGTGTCGAGAGGTTAATGTAGAAATTGTGTCTGCTTTCTTCAGAATGGAAGAATTCAGACTAGGCAACCAGTTCCCCCAAAATCCTCTCAGTAACTCCTGATTTCTAGATCTAGTTATTTCTCTGCAGAACTCAGATACCAGAATGATAGAAAGGGAAAGAAGAATAGAAGAACAAAATGGTTTTATCAATCCTTATACATTTCTTACCATTTCTAGCTTATTCCACCCCAACTATAAAAATTGCCAGAACATGAGCTTATCTAAAAGTCTAAACTACGGATAGGTTCAGAGTGAAATGGAAGGAATTTAATAATTATCATGAAGCATGATATTCCATTAGGCATCTATTCCTAAAGGTTCCTATCATTATACCAATCCCCAATCTCCTACATTTTCTTCCATTTACATAATATCTTGATGTGAATTGATAGCAAGATGCAGTTCAAAACTTAAACCTATACCCTTTTATGTATTTACCTAATGCATGGTTAAATGTCTCCTTGTTTCAATTGGATTATAGCTTATTTTTTATTTTATTTTTTTATTTCAGGACATTATGGGGGTACAAATGTTTAGGTTACATATATTATCTTTGCCCTACCCAAGTTAGAGCTTTAAGCGTGTCCATGCCTGAGACAGTGCTCACCGCACCCATTAGGTGTGAATATCCCCATTCCTTCTCTTTCCTCCTCCCCTCTCCCATCTGCCTGACACCCAATGAATGTTATTATTATATATGCAGTTAAGTGTTGATCAGTTAATACTAATTTGATAGTGAGTACATGCGGTGCTTGTTTTTCAATTCTTGTGATACTTCACTTAGTAGAATGGGTTCCAGCTCTATCCAGGATAATACAAGAGGTGCTAGATCATCATTGTTTTTTGTGCCTGAGTAGAACTATGTGGTATACATATACCACATTTTATTAATCCACTCATGTATTATAGCTTATTGGGAGGAAGGAATATTGTCCATAGTACTATCGTGGTGTAGGCAATTAACTCAGGTATGTGTTTAATTGATTTTTAAAAAATGGAAGATCAACTGGACTTAGCAGAGAGAAAGCTATATTTTCTATTTTTTTCTACCTCATGTCCTTAAAAGTACTGCTTGGCCTCTATGCAAGTGAGGAGCTTATAGCAGCACAGTTGTCCTCTAGTATCCATGGAGGATTGGTTCTAGGACCCTCACAGATACCAAAATCCATAGATGCTCAAGCCTGTTATATAAAATGGCATAGTATTTGCATTTTTACATACATCCTCCTGTATACTTTAAATCCTCTGTAAATTACTTGTAATACCTAATACAGTCCAAATGCTATGTGGTTGTTAATACTGTATTGTTTTTTATTTGCATCATTTTATACTGTTATTTTTATTGTTTTTTCCCAAATATTTTCCCTTCATGGTTGGATGCAGAACCCATGGATACAGAAGGCCAAGTGTACACAGTCAGAAGAAAACACAGTGTAATGTGTTTCTTTGCAAGTTCTAGATCTTCAAGACAGCATAAAAGTGGGAAGGTAAAAAAAAAAATGTATTGTGGTGGGAAGAAAATCAAGTTAGCCCAACATCTCTTTGTGTTGTGAAATGTTTCCCATGGTTCTACTAACATATTATGCCTTATATATATTATATACATTAGTTTCAAGGTTACTTTAATTTTTAGAGTGGGAATCAATGAAATGAAGAATAACTGATTTTAAAATTTACTTTAGCCCATTGAACGTAAAAGCCCGATACTGAATTTAGAATGTCAGCACTATAATTAAATCATTGGCAACCAGAAGATGCACATTCAAATTTTATCAAACTATCTATTAGGCCTCTGACCAGAGTTTTTTAAATGCCATCCATTTGCAAATCAATTAAATTAACTACTCAGAATAACTTATGAACACTTGGCAGACCTTTAATGAACACCCAAGGATAAATATTTCTTAAAAACACTATTTTAAGACATAAACACATTAATAATTACTGTTATATTAAAGGGCCTTCACTTTAGGCTAAAATTATCAGGAAATCAGGTCCATAGATAATGTATATTTTCATATGGGAAATGAGAGGATGTAACCATTAAAAAAATTCCCATCTGTCTTCTATTATTCAACAGTTGCTTATATTTCAGTGCAGGCTTTCATCAGTTCTGTGTGCATAATTTCACACTGGTTTGATTTTCTCTGGGAATTTTTTATTGTCCCAAGCTGCCTGCATGGATGAGAAATTATATATTACATCTGATAAAAATTTGATGATTTCTATCTAAACTGTTTTGCCTGATTAGAGCAGGTTTCTCCTAGCTTTATACTTCTATTAATTCATTGCCCTCACAGGACTGCCTTATGAGATTAGCCATACACACTTTCTAATATTTTAAAAGGCAAATTTTCTGGCAATCCAATAATAACAACCTAAAATCCATTGACTTTTTCTATGATCCCATGAAATGTTGGACCACACATAGAACCCCATTGTGTACTTCAAGCTGCTACTCCACTTTCTAAATAAGAGGTATTTCTATCATTCCATCATTTCATCATTTAATCTTCTGTTTTTTTCCTATATTTTTTATTCAATTTGTATATATATTGTCATGAATATTTAGTTCCCATGCATAACATATTCAATATTAAGAGTTCCTCAGTTTTATATCTGTCACAAGAAATCACTAAGCAGATTAAAATCTTCATACGTGTATATATACTATATATTGTCCAAAGTAATTGGTTTGTTATTTGTAGAGATGGTTCTGTCTTTTTGCATTTGTTTCAACTTTTGGAACATATCAGTGGGTTCTTTGTATTTTCAGATTCATTACTAAGGGAGTAAAGAATAGCAGGGGAATGACATGGGAACCTACTGGGAACCCTGTCTCTTCTTTATCTTCAATCTCATGCTTGTTTTCTCTCTTCCTAAACTCTAGTTCAAGAATCCTCAAACCTAGCTTATTATCAGTATCACCTTTAAAGTTTCAAATTATAAACTTCTCAGCTGTTTTCCTAGAATTTCTGATTTGGTGAATTTGTTTGGAATGAAGCTTGAAATTATCTTTTTAAAGAAATAATCATGACCTGAAGACAAGAACTGTCTTAGATTTGTTCTTCATAGTATTCTCAGTCCTTAGTATAATGGTTGTTCAATAAATATTTGAATTGATAAATTAATGAATGAGAAATTGCAATATTTACCTACTAAAACAAGTGGTATGGCTACATTTTTTTCAGAGATTTAAAAATAAAATGTGACATAAAAAGAAATGTGGCCAGTTTCTTGGCTTTTGGAAGAAACCCACACTGAATGATTAAACAACAACTAAAGGTAGCATTTGATTAATTACCAAAAGGCTGAGTGAAAATGCTGCATGTGTTCAGAGAATAAGAAAATTAGAGAGGCCAGAAAAGTTACACTCATTCATTACTATATTATTATTGAGTACCTACTGTTTGTGAGGCTGATTTGGGGAAATCAGAAATGAATAAGACAGAGTGCCTGATCTTTAGAAATTCTTAGGCTAGTGTAAGATAAACATTTAAAGTAATGATGATACTACATCAACAAGATTATTTATGCATATGGTGGTGCTAGTGGTGTCCAAGGAAAATTCACAGGCTAGCCAGTGTTAGACATCAATCAGGTTATTTTTAGAGGCACAAGGTTACTTGTACTTCAATATTACTAGTCCTCAGATATCAGGCAACTTTGTACATAAATTTTTTTCTCTACTATGAACCTAGGGAATCTCAAAAGGACTTAGAAGGTGATTTAAGCATGATTCTTACCCTTATAGGTTTAGAAATGTGAGAGGTAGGGGCCTGATATTCTGAACTCTTATACATAAATAAGTTATTTGCATTACCTATAAAGATCATTTGAAATGTAGCTTAATTCAGGTGTAAACAAGATCATTCCATTTTGAAAGAAATTTATGATCCTAAATTTGTGTCTTAACATAATTCCTTGCTCACTGAGAAAAGTCACCGATTTAACTGGTCAGTGAATTATGTGATGATCAATAATTATGAGGTTAGGAAATGTATTCCAAAACTAGATGGAGATAACATAAAAAATAGAACTTACAGAAGTTAAGGGAAGATACGTCTTTATACATAGGAAATAACTAATCCTGTTGTTTTTAGTTGCTATTATGGCACACACTTTCAGAATATTATTTTTAAGGCACTTAAATATTCTGGAAATTCAACCCTTAAAATCTTTTCAGTTATCCTAACAACCCACATAGGGTAGGCTTCATACGACACAATGAATAATTTTAATGCACCTTGACAAGTGTCATGATGGTTGGAGGCTGTGGTGAAAGAGAAAAACTATGATGCTACCACAAAAATAGAAATATTTCCAAAATGGAGTCCATTATGATGGTATTAGTATTGTGTATGTGTGAGGAATACTCTATGGAATAATAAAAGTGCATTACTTTATTTACAAATTTAGCATAATTAATTGTATTGATGTAGTCTATTCTCCTCAAGACAGCTGCCGAGTCTTGAACAAAAGCAGAATATTTACTTAGAACATTTAAGCTATCTGGTTAGACAGCAGAAATAAATCAGAGGCAGATAAGGATGCTTTACATGGACACAGGTTATCAAAAGAGGCTCTTGAGTCTTTATTTTTGAATATTTTTAAGAATAAGATTGGCTGTTGCATACAGAGTGTGACAGAGATAAGACAGGTGAAATAGGCTGAGCCACATAATAGGGGCCTTAAAGGAAGTGGAGAGGGTACACATTTTGTCCTGTAGATAAATGGGAAGTGACTGAATATTTCCGATCAGGGATGTGATAAGATTGAAGCTGGTCTTTAGTTGTATCATTATTTTGTTAATACTAAGACAATTATAATAAATATCTTTTTCTGTAATTTATCTGATTAACCATTACAATAAATCTCAATAACATTTAAGGAACTGTCACAATTAAATATTTCAGAAGCTCAATTACTATCATTCAAATATGGTCTTCCTGGAGGTACTGAAAAGTTGAAGTTTTCAAATAGGATCTCTAACATCTAAGCTGTAAAGACCTTTTGGAAAATGTACTTCTAAAACAATGAAAACTATCTAATAGCCCACTTTTTACTTTTTTCCTATAAATTGACATTTTAGTACAGTTTTAGATTAGGATTTATTTTTCTTATAAGAAGGCTTAAGTTATTTAAGACAAAGAATAGTAAGTAGTCTTATACTAAAAGGAAAAGAAGGAGTTAAATGTGCAACACTTTGAGGCTAAAAGAAAGTAATGGTTGTATTATTCAGTAATGATGCTCTCTGATCTACCTTTTATCATTTGTAATGACCATACACTGATTCCTCCCTGCCCCCCCGAATACAAGCCATTTTTGTTCCCATAATACACAGTCTTGCAGGATCAAGAATTTCAGAGGCCGTAACAGGGAAATGAAATTCACACATAGAGCTGTCACAATACTTCCTGCAGAAGAATACCCCAGAATTCATATTAGGGGTCTGCTGACTCTAGGGTTGTGTTTGTGCATACAAAGCACACTAGTGTGCTATGAACTAATCTGGGAAATTACTTCCATCTGCACAGCCACTTTTAAAAAAATCAATATTTTCTTGACTTTTAACAGGAAAGCTTGAGTAGAAAATTCGAGACAAAAAATTATCATTTTATTTTCAAGTTAAAACTGGAGGGAAAAATGCTTTTCATTAATTGTGGTATTCTGAGGCCGTATTTGAAACAATGTGTTCCAAAAGAGGACAGCTCTTGACTATCTCTAAAATAAAGAGATGATATTAAAAGTCCTTTGGCTTAATCAGGTGGAGTCATACATGGTATGAATGAACATGGTCTGCAATGGTGCTTGTCCCTTCAGCAAATGTCTTCAGTTCCCTTAGGTGTGAGGCCTTGGGATGGAAGGTTGCCATCAGAACCATTACTCACAGAGTAAGGAAAGTGCCTGGTCCAACTGTCAGCGCTAAGTAGGTCAGGGATACATTTCTATATCTGAAGCCACAAAAAGAAAAGCAAAATACTGGATAATCATGGCTTGTTCAAACTACATTGCCTTACATCTAAGTAAAAAAGGAAAATTGTCAGGCTAAGGGTTTTCTTCTTCCTATAATGCAGCTTTTAAACATGGATGTATCTTGTCTTAGAAAGAGAGGGAGAAAAAGAATCTTAGTATCACCTCCTAACTAACTTAAGTAGATGGCATGCAAAAGAAAGTACACTTCTACATTTGACAATACTTTGACCTTGGAAGTTTCCAACATGGATAGGTGACTTATGATATAGCAACTTAAATTTATTAGTAAGTCAGATTAATTTCTTTTATTAAGACCCGCCTGAGATAGCAAATATTTTAATGTCATACAAGTAGTTTGAAAGTGGTAATTTTGTTACACAGTCAACTGATTATTTCTTTGTATAACAAAAATAGCTCCATGTGTATCAGCAGTCAGTAACAAGCACAGGGGAATGTTAGTATATATGTAGATAAATTATACTAACTGCAATGCAAAATACATGTCCTACAGAGAAATACAATAATAATAAATCCACTGTTTTCCTACAATAATATCAAAAAACTCAAACAGACAAAAGCAATAAATAAAAAGAAATCTACCAAATTGAAAAATCAGAAAGAGAAATTGAAATATCCTGAAGCTTGCCTGGAAGGGGTGCAAGATACTTAGTCAGTAACAGCATATTTGCCAGAAATGCAGTGCATTTGCTGAAAAGGATGCTTTTAGTTCACTGAATAACATTATTTAAGAGTTCAGTTGAGTTCAACAAACATTATCATTGATGAAAACATTAAATAAAACTGTCTTTGACTGACAGGATCATTCTGTACTTTGCTTTCAACTATAAAATATACAGTCATTTATTTACCCTCTGCCAGAAAACTCATGGTTAAGAACATAAACTGGAGCAGACTCCCTGGATTAACATCATTTTTTTTTTTTTTTTTTGCCATTAGAGGCTGGTACCTTTGGCCAAGTTTTGCTCTTTTTATGCTTTGGTTTCCTCCTCAATATAATAGAGAAAACAGCACCTTCTTCATTGTTATGGTAATTAAATGAAATAATAAATGTAAAGAGTCTGGAACAGTGTTTGGCATGTGGTAAATGTCCAGAAAGGGTCAACAATTATTATTCATAAGCCCAGCGTCCTAAAAGTGAGATGCATGAGTCCGGTTGCAAAGTTCTTTTACTGGGTCTTTGGATCTATCTAATATCATGTTTTCTTCAACTCTTAAGTATGGATTATGGTTGTGTTGTCTCTTATAATAGTCACTAGCACTATATGGCTACTCAGCACTTGAAATGTGGCTAGTTTGAGATATGAAATGCTGTAAGTATAAAATGCATACCTAATATTGAAGACTTCCTATCCCTCAACAAAATAATGTAAAGTATCTTATTAATACTTTTTCATATTGGTTACACATTGAAATCATAATATTTTGGCTATTTTAGTTAAATAAAATATATCATTAAAATTAATTTCACATTTACCCTTTTACTTATATCATTATGGCTACCAAAATTTAATATATTATTAACATATTCCAAATTTTAATATATTATTAATATATGTCTATCTGACAGCACTGGTTTAGAGAATCTCAAAGTGTTCCTATCACCAATATATTAGAACTCCATGATTCTACTTTGAAATTAAGAATTATTCATCACTTATTTTTCTAAATAACGCAGAAAAATCAAGAAGGATAAATGTAAATGTTCTATATAATCACTCATATCTCAGATTTTCATTTAAAAATTTTAGGAAATTATGAGATTGTGAAATCACCAGCCCATTCCTAAAGTTAGACATGTCAGCTTTCAATTTCAAGAATCTCCTACTTTTCTTCATATCTGAAAGAGATGTTTTTGTAACAACCTTTTTCATAAATTCAGTCATTCACATTTCTTTTGGTAGGTGGGCACTCCAATGCCTTCCTAGTATGTTCTCCTTAATGAAAAAAGTTTGTATATGTGAAAGTAAATTTCATTAGGAAAATTCAATTTATTGGAAGTTTCTACTTAGTGAAGCCAGTGATTTGGAACTCTGATCTCTCACTTCCCCAAGCTGACTTTATGAGGTTTTACAATACAGACCCAATATATATATTAGAATATATATCAGGATATATGTGTGCATGTGCATATTAGAGGCCTAGTAAAAACTAAGAGTCATTCTCTACAAGTGCTTAGCTAGTATCAAGACTGACAGTGAAAGAGACCTGAAAGTTAAAGTGAAAATAGAATTAGTGCTCCTGGCTCGCCCATAACCCAATCAGGAGAAGACAATGAGAGAGAGTGCTCTTTTGTTCTTTGAGAAGAAACAATTTTCCAACTCTAGATTGAAACTTTAGTTGACTAGGTAATCAAGCTATTAACAGGATCAGTATCAAGCTATTAACAGGATCAAAGGGAGGCTGCCAATCTTAGTGAATGCTACTTTTAAATACCCTTTTTCTCATTCAACCCTGCAAATATCTTGATAGCTCCCAACATCCAGTTTTAGCATTCATTCATTCATTCAACAGTTATTTATGGAGAAACTACAACGTACCAAGGACCGATAATCTTTGTTTCTCTCTCTCTGCCCTACCCTAACAGTTAAGCCATCATCCAGTACTGTCAATTCTAAATTTTAAATTCCTCCAAAACTCATACTATGTTTATGCTCCTCCCACTATTGTAATTTGTACTAATCTAGACTCAATCATCATCATTTTGCATCTGCAATTCAATTCTTTACCCTGTTTCCAATGTTGCCTTTCTACATTTTCCATAAAGAAACAGTAGTAAATTCACTTAAAATGGAAATTAAATCATTTGCTCTCTGGCCTAAAACTTCAGTGGATCCACATCTGCCTTAGAATGAAATCTCAGCTTCTAATCTTTATCTGGCTTTCTAGATAAAGCAGGTCTGGCTCCTGCTTCCTTCTTTGTGCTCAATATATGATAGTTCCCTTATCATTCAAGTTTTGGCTCAAACATCAGAAGACTTTCTTAACTACACCACTTAAAATTGTTTCTCAGTCACTATCACAGAAGGAACTGTTACATTTCAATTACAGTACCTATCACAAGCTGATATCTTCCAGTCTAATCTACTTGATTACTGTGCCAACTAAAATTCAAACACCTGGAAATAAGAATCTGACATATTTTGTTAAAAGTTAGAAGTCAGTGCCTAGAATAGTACCTGACACATAAGTAGTAATTCAATAAATGTTTTTGAATAAATATTGAATGCTACTTCAGTCTTTGATACTATGGGTATCTTTTACGTACGGGTTGTATCTGGAAAGAACATCTTACACTTACAAATTGATCTTTTATTTTTAAAGTACTTTTATAGGCATTATCTCACTTGATTATGACAACTCTTTGAAATAAATAATCAAACTATTGATCTGCTTTATCCTTTATAGAATATGAATTATTCAAGAGTATTAATTTTTTTAAATTTAGATATTCCACCATTTTAAATGGACTTTGATTTTTATTTTTACTGCTTACTTAGTTATCTGAGTAATAATTACCCTCTCCCATATACCTATTATAACAGGAGTACTATTTTTCAAAGAATATTCTAGATAATTCTGCGGTTAAGAGTTAAAAAAGAACTGAACATTATTGTCCTTAATCTCCCCATTATATAATCATTTAAATTGAGGTCCAGAAAAGGAAATTTATTTTTGCAAACTTAATAGTAACAGAGTGAGGACTTGATTTCAGTTCTCCTAACTAATGTTCCTTCCCCCTTACCAATTAACCTTTTTTACAATTCATATCTAATTTTTTTAAATTATGCTCTGATTCTAATTGCTTTGAGTACCTTCAAGGTCTGTCTACATCAAAGCTCTTGCAAGCATCTGTAGCAGAAAACAACAAACTTGTGTTCTTCAGTCTTTTTGAATAAAATGTCCCCATTTGAAAATAAACACATTCAAAGAAATGCAGTTTTTTGGCTATCATTATACATAGCCAGATCCTGTTGATTTGATTCCCTAAATGTTTTTCAGCCATCATGCTCTCTTTCATTTATTTTCACTAGTATAGAAGAGGTTCTCATTGTTTTATATCTAGAATTTTCCAATAGCCCTGTCTTTATTCTAAGCCCCTCAAATTCAAGCTGTATATCATTACCAAACCCTTATTTTTAAATGGCAATATTATCAAGTCACTACCCTCTTTAATATATTTCAGTAATTCTTCAATGGCTACAGGAGAAATTAAATTTCTCCACAAAGTATCTAATACAGTACCTTTTAATATACTATTGATATTGCTCTCCCCAAATTCCCTTTCTTCCTTGTCTTCTGCCAAATTTGTCATCTTTACTGACATTTGAGATGCAGCTCCATATGTAAATGATGCTAGCAAGCCTTTCTGATGCCTCCCGAAGACTTTGGTTTTATTATTTTTTGGTACCATGGAACATTATGGGTAGCTCCATCATATAGCATATATATTGTGGTGGTATTGTGCTGATTTCCTATATATTATTATAGTTTTATCTCACTAATTTGTGCTGCAGATTTTTTTAAAATAGTTTTATTTCACTTGTTAGATTATTGTCTCAAGGTTAGGAGCCCCAAGTTATATTTTTGTCTGCTTTATCAAAGATTAGGTTACCATATGCAGATGATTTCATCTCTGGAATCTCAGACCTATTCCAAATATCAATGCTTCTGTTCTTGTGCCAATGCCAGGCTGATTTAATTATTATTGCTTTATAGTACAGCTTGAAGTCAGGAAGACTAATGCCTCCCAGTTTGTTCTTTTTACTTAAGATTGCTTTGGCTGTACATGGTTTTTTCTGGTTCCATACAAAGCGAAGAATTATTTTTTCTAGATCTGTGAAGAATGATGGTGGTACTTTGATGGAGATTGCATTAATTCTGTAGATGACTTTAGGTAATACTGACATTTTAACGATATTGATTCTACCAATCCATGAACAAGGTAGATTTTTCCATCTGTTTCCATCTACTACAATTTCTTTTTTTAGCGTTTTGTAGTTCTCCTTGTATAAGTCTTTCATATCTTTTGTTAGATATATTCTTAGATATTTAATTTTCTTTGGGGCTATAGTAAAAGGAATTGCGTTTTTTATTTGAGCTTCGGCTTGATGGTTCTTGGCATATGTGAATGCCTCTGATTTGTGTATATTGATTTTGTAACCTGAGACTTTACCAAATTCATTTATCAAATCTAGGAGTCTCTTGGAGGAATCCATGGGGTTTTCTAGGTATAATATCATATCATCTGTGAAAAGCGAGAGTTTGATCTCATCTGCACCCACTTGGATGACCTTAACATCCCTCTCTTGCCTGATTGCTATAGCTAGGACTTCGAGCACTATGTTGAATAGAAGAGGAAATAGTGGGCATCCTTGTCTAGTTCCGGTTTGAAGTGGAAATGGTTTCAATTTTTCCCCATTCAGTATGATATTGGCCATGGGTTTGTCATAAATGGATTTGATAATTTTAAGGTGAGAGCCACCTATGCCTATTTTGTTCAGAGTTTTTATCATAAAGATGTGTTGGACTTTGTCAAATGCTTTTTCTGCATTTATAGATTGGCCTGTATCAAGAAATCCCAAAACAACAAATGCTGGCAAGGATGTGGAGAGACAGTAATACTCTTACATTGCTGGTGGGACTGCAAGTTAGTGCATCCTTTGTGGAAAAGAATTTAGAGATACCTCAAAGAGCTAAAAATAGAAATACCATTTGACCTAGAAATAGCATTATTAGGCATCTACCCAAAAGAGCATAAGACATTCTATTATAAAGACATCTGCACTCGAATGTTTATGGCAGCACAATTCACTATTGCAAGGACGTGGAAACAACCCAAGTGCCCACCAATTCATGACTGGATTATTAAAATTTGGTATATGTTTACAATGGAATTTTACTCAGTTCTAAGAAATGACAGCAAGCTAGCACTGCTTATATTATCCTGGATTGAGCTTAAGCCCATTATCCAAAGTGAGTTGACACCAGATCAGAAAAATGGGCTCCACATGTACTCACCATCAAATTGGTACTGACTGATTATCAATATGGTGCTCAAAGGGTGGTGGTGTTCACCAGAGATTCAGGAGGTGGGAGGGGGTAGACCCACATCTGAGGGATGTGGCGAACAGTGTGGAGGAGAAGGGTATACCTCTAACCCTTGCTAGGTAAAGGCAAAGTTATAAAATCTAACCAAAATTAAAAAAAAAAAATAAAAACCATTTATCGGGTGTCATGCAATTGGGAGGGGGGAGGAAGGGATGGGTATATATATACATTATAAGTATGATGTGGATTGTCAGGGGGATGGACATGCTTGAAGCTCTGACTCGAGGGGGGAAGGAAGGCAAGATCAATGTATGTAACCTTAACATTTGTATCCCCATATTTTGCTGAAATAAAAAAAAAAAAGGTTAGGAGCTATGTCTCCTGCTTTTCAATAGACAACTATCATTTAGTTTGGTAAGTTTAGATTGCATTTTAACATGACATGAATACAGCCTGAATTTGTATT
Source organism: Cheirogaleus medius (assembly GCA_008086735.1). NCBI lineage: Eukaryota > Metazoa > Chordata > Mammalia > Primates > Cheirogaleidae > Cheirogaleus > Cheirogaleus medius. The sequence goes on from VBSM01002608.1 coordinate 1,503,309, forward strand.
CCTAGTTCCATCAATTCCCAACACAGTCTTTGGTCTCTATACATCTTAGTGTTTTCATCTGAAATATGGAGGTGCTATCTTATGATAATGTTGAGAAAATTAAATGCATCAACAGATGTGAAGTGTTTAGTATAGTGCCTGAAATCAGATTTTGTTCTTGTCTTTGCTAATGATGAGTAATGAATAATGAATTAAGCAAAAGAGTCATTCTATTACCATACAATTTGGTTGAGTTGTAATTGTATAAAAGTCATAAAGTTAGGATTATATTTGTGTTCAGCCCAGATACTGATCAAAATAGTTAAACATTTACTCAACTGCATCTTTTCAAGATTTTGTCATTGACTTCTTTAGAACAATTGAGGCTATGATTTATTGCAGTAGATCAAAATACTTACAATTAGGAAAAGTTACCAAGGAAAGTGTTGAAATATTTTCTTAAATTATTTTCTGAATTTAGTTTCTACCAAAAGAGAAGCACCTTTCAATATTGAGGATGTATTCACAAATTATCTTAAAACAGAAATCAAGTATTTCTTATAAATAGTACTTAAGGTTAACTATATCCTGATTTTAAAAATCAAGTGATGTACCACTTTTTTGGACATGTTTATAATTTTCATGATTTAAGTGCTTCAATATGTACATTATATGAAATCTTTTAACTATAGAAGATTTGTTCTACTGCCCATTTAATCCACTTGCAAACTCAAATAAGAGATTCCCCTGGGTACTGTGTGAACTCAGGAGTGGAAGCTTTACTTATTTGTTTTAAATGCATTTATTCCAAAGTTGCAAAAAAATATAATAAGTTTGGGTATAAAAATGGAGAACATTTTTAACTGAAAGTCCTATATGCATTCTCCCTCTTAAATAAAATAAACTTTCTTCTTCAGCTTAGTTACCGAGATTTGATCATGCCCATTCTACAGACTAGACTGAAATAGCACTCCCTATATCTTTAGTTTCATGATTTTTCCATATAATATTCCATCTCAGATAAAATAGTGATAAAAATAATTTTCTACTGAGCACACAGAGTATGCTCAAAAGCCTTGTAAGCATAGCCTAAATTTTAGATCAACTCTTACTGACTTGAAGACTACAGACCTATTCAGAGATGCTGATATCTGCTCTCTGGCCTGGTGCCATCGACAGATCTATTATTCAGAGTTTACTCTTTCTAGCAAAATGGCAGGGCTCCTTGTTTGGACAGTCTGCCAGCAAGACTTACATCCTCAAGAAACAAAGCCCAAGTTCAAATAAATTAATGCTTGCACCCAAGGTTAGAATGGAGATATGGGTTAATATCTAAAACATCACCGGTACTGGAGTCAATGAGATCTAAGAAGAAGCCAAGAGCATGCAATCAGCATCACATGCTAACAAAAAGAAAAATGAAATGCTGAGTGTGGTGTAGCTCAGGCCCGTGAGACCATTCAGATCTACAAGATGCCTCTTCTGGGGATCAGCTATACCATCTGGACCTGTAATATGTGCAGGCCAGTTACAGAGTATTTCAAAATAAGATCTTCTAATTTTAGTATCTTGTTCTAAAATAGCAACTTGTGAAAATATCCAGCTGGAGATATCCAGTGAATTTCAACTTAAATGAGCAGTTTGGCTAAGAAATTATAAAGCAAGTTAAGTCAAAATGTGTTTTCCAAGCCTTTGGTGTATAAGATGGCCTTGATACTAGAAAAGGTTATGTATGGTATGGATAGACAATGTCATATTACTTTTGAAGATGGATTCTCTTCTGCACATGCCTGTTTTCCATTTGCACAAATGTACACAGATGGTCCTCTAGAATCATGACAAACATGAAAAATGCCTTGGTAGCAAATTCCCATCAGCACTGAATTTCCCCTTGTGCCCTTTATTGCAAAATGTTGTTCATGGTTGTCTCTCTGCCTTGTATGAGCCAAGAAATTAGCTCATGGCCTTTTATGATAAGTATACTAGCTGACATATGGAAATGAAGGCCTCATTACTTCCTTAAAGTTCCATGGAGCGCATCTCTATAATTTACGCAGTGAGAAAGCTTGAAATTGGAATTCTTAAAAGATTACTCTTTTAATTACCCCCAAGACTAGCCAAATCTAGTTTCTAGTGCCATTATCATCTTAGACAATTGTACTTAATTCCATAGTAAGTCAATGACTATTATTCACATTTGATGAGAGTTTTGGAGAAATAAGGCAAATAATATAATAATATATGTAATGTATTACCTAAGAACAATTATATATAAATGTTTTTAAACACATACAAAAAACTGTATCTACTTTTCTTAAAGAGCAAATTTTAATTTTAAACTCTTCATTTGCATAAAATGCTTTCAAGTAAGGATATGAAGGCAAATGGTGCTAACTGACTGCTATCATTATGTAACTTGATAATTTTCACATTGGTTAATAACACATAATGATAGTGGTAATCAGGGCCACAGATGGATACTTATCCACATCAGGAAACACAAATGAGTTTAATTTAACTCTATAGGGAATAAATGCCAGGGGAACTCATTCCCCCAGGAGAATTGGGAGATGGGTAAGTAATTTCTGTATTTGATTACTGAAATGCATTTATTACCTAACATGGCTGTGATAAATGATTTTTTTATATTTAATCACTATTTATGACACAGAAGTGTATTTATCTGTTCACTTTGAAACTCATATGGGATATTAATCTCAGAATAAGCTGTAGAACATAAGTAACATTATGGAAACAGCAAGGCACACTGAAAGACTTTGAATGAAAATAATATTTAATCCCCACATTACCCTATATTACATGGTTTCACATTTTTTTTCTTATTTCACTGAGGAAAATAGCAAAGAAAAAAGATGTAGAGATCGTGTATTATATAATGAAGCTGCTTGGAAGTTTTGGATTCTTCTTTAAAGAAGCTTTGAACAGAAATATTCATCATAAAAGACATTTAAGAAGATTCACACAATGTAAATATCTGCAAATGAATATTAGTGATATTGTTTATTAATGCTCAATTTGGTAAAGGGTACCAGTGGTGATGTGATATTTGCCTTGATTATACCTTATCTGTTTCTAATATTACTTTTCCTACATTACTGTCTTTCTGCTACCATGTGAAACCTATGGTCCATCTAAATCAGACTCCTGACAAATTCTGAGCATGTTACTTTCCATTATTTGGTCTGTGCTATTCCTTCAATAGATGGCTTGCTTCTAGTCCAATCTGCTAATCTCATTCCTACCAATTCTTAAAATATTTCACAAACTGTATAGCCCTATCCTGCCTTTCTAGCTCTTGGTACTTTTTCTCTAGAGACTAAATTTCATGAAAAGAAGACCAGAGATAAAAAAAAATTAAAAGCTCAGCTTACAAAAGAAAAATCACTATGCTCTCTTCTCTCTCACTCCAAAAAGAAAAAAAAAACCACACAGCAAATATTAAAAGAAATAAAACCATAACATTACCAAGATGCAACTAGTCTGTTCATAATGAAAAAAAGAAAAAGCCAAATCATTGTCTTCATATGATTACATATCTGCAAATATTATCACATATCTTCAGAAATCATATTGTAGAAGTCAGTAACAATGTTGTTTTTATAAGTAAGTTAACACTTTTCACAAAATAGGCTCAAGGATTCATAAATTTAGAAGCTTATTATAAACCAGTGGCACTGTTTCTTGTTTTTGTTTGCTGGTTTGTTTGTGTTTACTTTATCTCAGGAAACAAAAGTGATTTTTTGTTTTTTCCACTACAGAGAAGTCACTTTTGCATGCTCAATTCTAGAGCTTTTATTCTCTTATTAATCATTTGAAATTAATCATGATGATTGGTATTGTTATTGAAGTTTTTGTGTTCTTTCAACCTGCTCAACGCTGGCAATATGATACTCTTAAAGAGATACCCAAAGAATTATTGACCAGATTTTGCACTCTGGACTGACTGATGTGTGCTAATGGGATGCCAAGCTGATGAAAGGTATTAATCAGGAGCTGGGCATAAGCTAGTGGAGACAATAATGGAATCCATTAGTGTGATGGAAGTGGAAAGAATGAATCACATAGTGGGAATCTGTACTCTAGAGAGGCAATTATGTTCTGAGGATCTGATCAAAGCTGCCAGCATGTGCATTTTATGCTCTGCTTTTTTCCACATGTCCCTACTATCCTAACCATAACTGGTGTGGTTGGGCACTGCTCCCTTCTCCAAATGTAGGCTGGCCAGTGGCTTCTTACAATAACTTTGTTAAGTGAAAGTTCTCAGTATTGATTGGTAACTATGGATAAGATGAGACATTTATCTTTTGGATTTTTTGTGTGATTAAAAATAATGAGACCATGGCACAAAAGTTTCCTAGAAAAGACATACAAAAAATTATGAAGCTTTGGAAAACATGAGTGAGAAGCAATATGAAGCTGAGGGAAAGTGAGACAAGTTATTTAGAGATGGCTGGAGGAGGATGAATGTTAGAGACAGGAGTCGCTGAGTCTCCATGGAAGCAGAGCCTTAGCACAAAGACATGCTGAGGCACACTGTGTCCTGACACGTGGCCTTTCATCCCTGGGAAGTCTGGGAATGAGAATAGTCCCATGAAACCCTTTACTTTCCTTAATATTCTTATCCATTAACTCAGTGTGCACTGTTCCTCTCTTCCCTGTCACTTAAAATAAAATATCCTAAGACTAAAATTTAATCTAACATTAAACTGCTGCACTGGATCCAGTATAAACTACCATTATGTCAATCAGTATGCTTGTTAATGAATAGCTATTCACTCATTCAATTAGAACCTACTGCCTTATTCAATAATAAAGAACCTACTGAATACCATGAACAAATATAGGTTAAAAGTTTCAGTTTTTGTACTCAAAGCATAGAAGACAGATGGCGACATGAATACATACAGTGGGAAAGAGTAGTCTATTGAAAGTTGACATGGATTGTTATGGAAATACATAAAATAGAACACAAGTTCATCTGAGGAGTGATGGGAGCATTTTCGGGGGAGATGACATCTGAACTGGTCTAAAAGGATGAATAGTAGTCACACAGCTGTAGAAGGGCAATAAGTGGTTTCAAGCAGAGGGCCCCCTGTAGAATATCAGAGACTTAAGAATACATGGCATGATTTGGAAATGGCAAGGCATTTTACTGCTGGGAAGAAAAACAATGCAAAAAAGTTTGAATGGCAAGCAAAAAGGCTTGATGGGTAATGAAGAACCATGGGTGACTGTCCTGTATGTCATCCTTATGAAAAATCAGAAAGAAACACAACGAAAGATGAGCTCATATGGAGGAGCATTTTTCTATATTGTACATTAAGGGGAAGACATTACTAACTTTAACTAGAAACAAGTTAAAGCTTTGAAGATCTCGTGTGAGATTATACCATCTTGCAAAAAATATTAGACATTTCATTTAATCTAATGGACGTATCTGTAAATTGTTAGTTAAAAAATGTAAGTTCTGTTGAATGTAGAATTTATAAATAGGAAGACTACAGCATTTTTCAATTGTTCAAAGCGTCTCAATTTGTGGTATTTTATAGTGGTCGGTCACCCTAGAAGAGGTTTATACTTGGCTGCAGGGAATCAATCCCTCAATGTGTGTCAAGTTTACAGGTACAGATGTGCATTTATAATATTATAAATGTTCATTGTCCCCAGCAAGGCTAGGAACCATACTGGGTTCAGCATTTCATTTAAGACAGAAACTTTCTCATTTTTCATACTTGCCCTTCAAAAATTCTAGAATCCACTTATGCAAGAAGAAGCCCATTTCCTTTGTAAGCAACACTGATTGCTAGGAAATCATTTCTTTGTCCTTTTGCATTTAATTTCTGTGAAAAAAATAGACTTCCTTAAAATCATCCATGATCCAGTAGGGGTTCTTGAATCCTAGGTTAAGAACCATTGTTTCATTTTGTTCTTACCTTTTTACCTCAAATGTATAGAATTAGGTAATCTTCACCTCAGTTTTCAGCACATTATCATCATCAAGTGGTACAAGGGGCTTCTATTTTTATTGTTTATTGTGATGTGTTTCTCCTTTACCTCCCTATTCCCAACCCTTCCACCCTGTTTGTTCTTAAATGTACTTTCTTGAGTACAAGTGTTGTTTTATTTTTTATATAATTCTAATTTACATAAATAGTATTTTCTTACAGATTTCATTTTAATATTTAATGTTTGATTGCCACTGTTTTTAATTATCTATAATGTTGCTTCATATAAATCTAGGTATTTATTATTATTATGAATAGCTCCCAATATGTACAAATCACGAGTTACTTAATTTTCCATTCTAAGGATGAACACCAAGGTTGCCACTAATTCTTGCTACAGTGAAGTTCCCCGTAGACATATGTGGAGTTTTGCTCCTAGAAGTGGAGTCACACAAAAAGTGTATGCATAAGATATATGAATTAATCTCTGGTGCTTTTCTCTCCAGAATGGCAGCACCAGTTCATACTGCAACCTATTGTCCACTTTTAAGCAGTGGTTGAGGACATATTAAATTTATTAAACCATTAATTCTCCAAAAAAGCATAAGACATGACCTCTAACCTCAAGATCTTACAAGTTATTCTCTGCACAGAGATCTGATAGCATGACTATATAATATGTAGAAGACAAGATAGAAATGTATATAGAAGGGTGGGCAAACTATGGCCTGAGGGCCATAACTGGCCTATTCTATTTGTGTAAATAAAGCTTTATTGTAACACAGCCACATACATTCATTTGTTACCTGTGGCTATTTTTTTGCTACAATGGTGGAGTTGAGTAAGTTGAGACAGAGAATGCTTGACTGAAAAAGCTGAAAATATTTACCATTTTGTCCTTTGGAGAAAAAGTTTGCTCATCCTAGGTATGTGAATACAAAATATCCTCTATCACTAATATGCTAGAGCCTTCCACCCAGAAACTACTCCCAGAAAAACTAATTGCCAATGATTTCCTTTATTAAAAAATAATAATGATAAACATTTATGTATCATTTTATAGTTTGCAAAGTTATTTTTATATTCCAGTTTCCATAAGAAAATCATTCATGTTATTATTTCACACCAAATTATTTTTCTATGAATTATGAGCCAAACATATTGCTTGACACTAAAGAATCCCTAGTCCAATGTGAGCAAGTAGAAAAGAAAAAACATTCTATTAATCTCAATTCTTCTATATCAAATTAATCTTATTTTTTCCTTAGTACAAATGGAGAACTCATAAGTCCTAAAGAATCATAACATATTTGTGAAGCATTCCTCATTTTCCTAAGCCTTAAAGTGTTAAGATGCCTACAGTGCAATATTAATCTTACAATATCTCACCTGCAATTCTGAAATTCAAAAATCACTAAAAAAAATTTGGGTGGGGTTACTCAGTTAAGAGACAGTTGGTTATGAGGTGCTACCCATGCCTATGTGGGGGTATAATGTTAAGGCACATACACATAATACATCTTATAATCTGAAATATTCTGAATTTTAAAATACATCTAGTTTCAAACTTTCTGAATATTCAGGTGTGACTACTTGATATAGAAAAGGGAACATAAGGAGAAATTACTCTACCATTTTGACGTGTGTAGGGCAGGAGGTGAAAGGGTGGAATGCTCACCAGGTGCTCACACAGTGGGTAGAGACAGATTTCTCATGCAGCGATTAGGATATGTAAAAGTAAAAAGGTTATTTATTTTTCCTAGAAAGAAAGAAAAGAGAGAGAGAGAGAGAGAGAGAGATAGGGAAAGAGGTTGTGGGGAGGGACTGGCCACGGCACACAGAGGCAGAAAGGAAGTGCCGGGCAGCGAGGCCAAGTGGCTTGCTGTTTTTAAAGGGTAAAAATAGTGGGGTTTTTTCCCTCTGCTTCTGCAGATTGATAACAGAAAAGGCTGTGAAGCTGTTGCAGGTGCTCTTCATTTTTTTCTCTCTTCTTTGTAAGGCCAGGTTATCTGAGTCTTTGAAATGTGTTTCTGGCAGGGACTGAGGCAGAGAGCTGCAGTGGGGAGATCACATCCCTGCTGTCAGCTTAGGGCTTTTCAAGGCTGAGAAAACTAAATTCTTAGAGATAATGAGTTAGGCCACAGGTGTTTTAATTAAACAAACTAAAGGGGATAGTTGTGTTGTGAGTATTCTCTTTAAAGGGGCAATTTGTGCTATGAGTTTATTTCTGTTACTCTCTGTTAGATAGTTTATTAGTAAGGCCGCCTTTCAGGAGGTAGTACTGTGCCCTCTCTTTCTCACACCAACTACCTTCCGCAACTCCATCCAGCACACACTCCTACAAACACATATATATACACACAGCAAAGGGAAATCTTGACAAATAAATGGTAAAGGTCAGATTTAGAATGAGGTTATGTTAAAAATGATCACTAGTTTGAGGATGATGAGATCAATTTTCAAAATCCATTAGAACTTCCCTAAAGTTTCTTGATAAGAAGGAAAAAAAAAAATCACTTACTATATGTCAGGTGCCACACTGTACACCAAGCACTTACAGATGTGCGTCTCCAGCTGGAGTTGCTTCATATAGTTTGAAACTAGGACTAATTACTCAAATGTAAACTATTAACCACTTCAGTACGAGCGTCGACTATAGTTGATAGCCACAGATGAACGCGCACAGCCCAGCGTCGACAAAGTCGATAGCCGTGATATGAAGGCGCACAGAGCATCGACTTTAGCCGACAGCCAAAAACTTTTACTTTTACAGCTTTTATCTCTGCAGTTGCAGTGTGTATGTTCAGCTAATAAGTTACTACGAATCTGTGACCTTTTAACAAGTCCTTAGTAGGAATTATTATAGTTATTTTCCTAAAGCTGCCTGTCAAGTAAAACAAGCTTTCAGTGCTTTAAAGCTTTCCTCATCACACAAGAGCAAAACGGATTCGCCCTCAATGCACAGCACAAACTATCAAGCCCACTATGAGGGCCGGCTGTGGGCAAGGTTTCACGGCCGGTGAGCGGGGTACCGAAGTGGTTAAAGAAAGATTCCCTGACTGACACTGAGAAAACCTGAATTATGTTGTGATTCTGCCACTGACTAGTTATGTAATTACTTGAGTCTTGATTTTATATGTCAGATTCATTCCATTCATTCAGCACCCCAAAATTTATTCAGTATGATAATCTACCATATAGTGATGGATTTGTGCTATATGAACCCTAGAGTTTTTTCTAGCTCCAACACTTTCATGTTAAAAGGACTGTATGGTGAAACATGACATAACTACCACCTAGAATATTTAATGAATAGTTTGCCACATTTGTTTCACCATATCTGTTTGTCCATTCTTCTATCCATCATTCCATCTTATTTTTTGTGTCTTCCTGTTTAACTTTGTGAGGTAGTTTGACATCCACACAGATTGTACCTCAGGTAAGAATTCTCTAAGTTACTTCACTGTCTCCTTTAAGTTAAATAGTCAGTTCCTTAAATATAAGACATTTAAGAAAAGTGTTACAGGAGCCACAGATTATAGTTCCTTCTTCCAAGAAAATCAAGAATTGAGATTGGGAAATGTAAAGGGTGAAAGACAATTCATCTGAAGCACCATCAGTCAGTAGGGCCAGTAGGGGAAAAACAGCAGAGAATGTATATATGGATATACTATACACACATATAGTTGGTTTGTTTTCATTGAGCAAAAGGGCTTAAATGATGTCACAGAAACATGCTTTTATTTTGTTTTGCCATGACCTTTAGATCTGAAATGAGTTGACACATAGTGCTTCAAAAGGCAATCTCTGGGATGCAAGACCTAATTTTACATTCACAATTTATACACTATCCCTGTCCACTACCCACTCACAATTTGTCTTACATCTATATTTACCTATTCAGGGGTTTCTCTAAATAGCTTTAAGAGATCACATTAATTAATCAATACCCATTTGAGGTAAGCTCATTACCATTTCTACACTTGAGGAGGCAAATATAAAAAGGTTAAGTAGAGACATAGCCAAGGTCACCTCACTTGAAATTAAAAGAGAACATTTTATATTTGTTGCACTGACATGCTTCTATAATCCCTATTCTAAATGCATAGCTGTTTTACTGAGAAAGAATTAAAACCCAGATTTTAGCCAAACATTCTCAGCATATGATTTATAATACCTGGGCTTTAAGACAATTTAGGAAATTTGAGAAAAGAGACTGAAACATGTAGCAGGAACCTGAAGGACCCTAAGATAGGACCTTTGAAAGCTTTAGGCAAGTGAACTGACTGAAACGGGGATGTAGCAAACTGCCATCCTTTGAAAACTCTTCCTTTTTATTTTTGCAGTACTATCAACTACATGGTAGTTGGAAGAGCTCATTTCTTTTTCTATCGCCTGAAATATAAAATATGAACTGATACTCATTTCCTAGTTGTGAGGGCAGGTCAGCTGTGGGCACATAAGCTATAGCTAAGCAAGTGTATCCACTCCAGATGCTGAATTCCAGATGCTAAAGCAATAATAACAAAGAAGAATGACTGTGAAGACTAATTTCTGGGGATGGTGGTGGTGGTGGGTATTAGCAAGCAGTTGCTAATGCTCAGTGGTTAAGACTGTATCATCCAGTGTCTAGAGCTGACGGGAGTGCTGGAGTAAAATATACTGTTCTGCAGGAAGGACGGGAATATCATCACATAAGGCCTAAAGTATGTTTTTGGCCAAGGAACAAACATTCAACTAACCATCTTTTATTCCTTGTCATTTTCTGAGCCTGTTTTCTTTTACTTTCCCCTTGATATTATAAGCTACTTAATATTGCTTTAATAAACCAATATTCATAATCTACTTAAATCAGCCTGTGTAAATTTCTGTTAATTATACTAAAAATTCTGTTTGATAAAGGAATTGAAATAAATAGTAGTTTCAGACAAAAACCTTCAGAAAAATGGTGGATATATTAGTTTTCTGTGACTGCCATAAGAGACTGCCTCAAATTTAGCAACTTAAAACAATATCCAGCTGGGCGTAGTGACTCATGCCTGTAATTCCAGAGCTTTGAGAGGCCTAGTAGGAAGGTCAGGTAAGGCCAGGAGTTGGAAACCAGCCTGTGCAACATAAAACATAGTGAGATCCCATCTCTATGAAAAAATAATTTAAAAATTAGCCAGGTGTATTGGCACACACCTATAGTCCCAGCTGCTCGGGAGGCTGAGGTGGGACAACTGCTTGGTCCTAGGAGTTCAAGGTTACAGTGAGCTATGATTGTGCCACCACACGCCAGCAGCCTGGGTGACAGAGTGAGGCCGTGGTTCTAAAACAAAAACCCATCTATTATCTCATTATCTCACAGTTCTATAGGTCAGAAGTCCTGGTGCAGCATGGCTCAGCCCGGGGCTCTTCACAGAGCTTCATGATGCTGAAATGAAAGTGTTGGCAGTGCTGCTTTCCTTTCTGGAGGCTCTGAGGATGAATCTGCTTTCAAGCTTGTTCAGTCATTGACCAAATTAAGTTCCTTGAAGTTGTAGAGCTGAGGTTCCCATGTCCTTTCTGGTGTTCACTGAGGGATTAGTCTTTGCTTCTAGGGGCTGTCTGCATTCCTTCTCTTGCTTTCCATGTGGTCTCCCTTTGGCAACAGTGGGTAAAGTCCCTCTCACATTTCAAGTCTCTTTAGTTTCTCCAACTAACTCTGTCTTATTCTGGACAAAGTGCTCTGCTTTTAGAGCTCATGTATAATAAGACCAATTGGAAAATCTAAGTTATTGCCCTATTTTAATCTAAATTATATCTGAAAAGTCCCTGTTGCCATGAGACATAACATATTCATAGGATCCAGGGATTAGATGTGGACGTCTTGGGGGCCATTCTGCCCAACACAATGGAATTCAGAGATCTACCGTGTTTCCCTGAAAATAAGACAGGGTCTTATATTTATTTTTTCTCAAGAAGACACCCTAGGGCTTATTTTCAGGGGATGTGTTATTTTCCCCTCAAAGCCTTAGCTTGCAGCACGCACAGGATGGCCGGGACCTGACAGGGGGAGCCAACCTTGTTGGTGGGGCTGCCCGCACCTTTCCGGTCACCTCTGGGATAGTAGCTGTCATGATGGGGCAGATGAGAAGGGCTGCTCGTCTTCTTTACCGCTCCGCAATGAAATGCGTGGGTTGTGCAGATACGCTGCGTAGCCACGCCCATCACTAGGTCTTATTTTCGGGGTAGGGCTCATATTGCGCAGATGCTTAAAAATCCTTCTAGGGCTTATTTTATGGGTATGTCTTATTTTTGGGGAATCACGGTATTATCTGGCTCAGTTAGGACTGAAGAGGGTAGAAAAGTAGAGGCTCTGGAGGTCCATGGCCTTTAGGAGCAAAGTTTATTACATTAGCACTCATGGTTATCTGGAATGAAATGCCTATTGAACACAAGGTTTTAAGATGAGCAAGAAACAGATGCCTATAAGAATGAATGATGCAAAAATTTAAGATCTCTGAGATAAGCTGGCTTCTTCTAATTGCCCTGTAAAGCTTAATGAAATATAATGGAATAATTATAAGAGTTTCCTTAATTTGAGCTCAAGGCATAAATGAGTTTCTTTAAATTTGTTAAAGAAATTTTTTATGCCTTTTGAAACTACAGGAATGGGGTAGCTAAAATCTAAGTGTGAAGCTTCATTGTTAAGGTTGCCTAGTTATAATGTCAATTGAGTTTACAGGTCCTTTTTTTTTAAGACAATAATTACTAAAGAATGAGTCCTTGAAAATTGAAATGGAAATACACAGGAAGAGTGAGAACATATCCACCTACCTGAAATTTTCAATGCCTTGTTAACTAAAATAATTCCTTACTTTAAGACCTTGATTGAGATAGTCACCTTGCAAAGAGAATCACTTTTCTATATGCCTCAACTATGTCGTCCCTTTGTCAGATTCCACTGTGGTGTGTATGTATATGTATGTGGGGAAATGTTGGGAGGTGGGGGTGGATGTATGTGGGTGCATCTAGGTCAGTAAAATCCACATCAGATGGAGAAATATTCACACTATAAGAATTACAAAACATTGATAATTACAGTAAAAATCAGAATACATGTGAAAATTATTTTCCAAAGTGTTAAATTATGTAGAGGAAAATGCAAAGTTAGAGTGAGTTTTGTTTATTGAAATGTTACCAGAGTTTCTAAATTCAATGTTCTAAGTTAAGCAGCTTAAATTATTTCTAATTGTCAGCTTGATTGACTGAAACCTGGACTCAGTATTGACCTACTCTAAATGAATTTTAAATACCAAAAATTTATTGGTATATTGCAGAAAAAGGGATTCAAAAATTTAGATGCTGAAGCAGAGCTATCATGAAAAGCACCTTTGTTAGATCTAGAGGACCAGGATGTTTGAAATTCATTTTAGTGGCTATTCTCTGTATGCCAGGGCTCCTTTGTATTTAAAATGGACTGCTTCATTTATCGATGTGAATTTGAACAGGTTTTTTAGCCTATATGGGAGGGTGGTGTAGTAGTAGTGACCTCATAGGGATGTTATGAGGATTATATATAAATAAATATTTGTAAAACACATAAAACAGAAACTTACATATTAAGCATTAAGAGTTGTTAAACAAAATAAAGCTTTGGACATCTTCTTCAGGTCAAAATAGAGTAACAAGAACCAAATATATCCTCTCACCTAGAAAAACTAAAATATTAGGAAAAATATACAAAAGAAATTACATTCAAGTCACTGAACAGCAGGCAATGAAAGATAGCACTACCTGAAACAAACTAGGTTGAATACTGTGGTTGCCTCATCAGACTGCCTAAAAAAAGCTTCCAGGCCACAGCCCAGGAAGGGGATCCCAGGCAGAACCAGGCAGACTCTTTCCATTGAGGAGACAGAGCTGTGAATCTGGAGAAGACAAAGTGGCTGGAATTTGCAGGTCAAAGTGTTGGAGAGAAGAGAAATACACACAAAGAAAATTCCAGAGATCGACAGAGGGTCACCCTCTAATATTTAGTTGAATAATGATCAGCATGTTTAGGTAAGGAAACTACTCTAGGCTGCTGAAAGACACAGCTGAAAATATTGGAGGGAAGAGTGCTGGAAGCTCACACAAAGCAGCAGAAAAATGATAAAAGATAGAAACAGATCTACATAAAGGAATAAAGAGTGCCAGAAATGATTAATACGTGATGAATTATAAAAGCTTTTGCTTATTATTTTAATCTTCTGCATAGATAATCAACTGTTTAAAGCAAAACCAGCAATAATTTATAGGGATTCTATAACATATATAAAGGTAAATGTATAATAACATAAAGGCTTAGAGAGGAAAAATTAAAATATGCAATTGTAAAGTTCTCATACTATATGTGAAGTAGTATAATATAACCTGAAGGTAAAAAGTGATAAGATAAATATATATCACATAAACACTAAAGCAACCACTTAAATAAGGCAGTAAAGATAGCTAGTAAGTTAACAGGGGACATAAAAGACAATCAAAAAAAGACTCAATCCAAGCCCAGGTGTGGTAATTCACACCTATAATCCTAGCACTCTGGGAGGCCAAGGTGGGGATCACTTGAGCTTAGGAGTTTGAGACCAGCCTGAGAAAGATGGAGCCCCTGTCTCTTCTAAAAATAGGAAAATTAGCCAGGCGTGGTGGCACATGCTTGTAGTTCCAGTTACTCGGAAGGCTGAGGTAAGAGGATTACTTGAACTCAAGAGTTTGAGGTTACAGTGAGCTATGATAACCCCATTGCACTCTCCCCAGGTGGATAGAGTGAGACTCTGTTACAAAAAAAAAAAAAAGAAAAAAGGAAAAAAAATGACTCAATCCAAAAGAGATAGAAAGGAAGGGAAAAGAATAATGAATAAAACTAAATAAAAGATTGTAAGCTCTTGCTGCTGTTTCCATTTCCTTGTAATATTTTTTAGCTTTGAACATTTATTTATGTTCAAGAAGTTGCCTACCAGTATAAAAGATTCAGAGTGGGTGAACACAATACAAATGTATACATCAACTACACTGTTTGCTATTTATGGCTTCATAAGAAGCTTTTCTTCAATTTCTAGTGTTTGGCCCACCATGTAAGAAGCTTAGAATTCACCACTCCCTCCAATTCTAACAAAAAGTAAACAAAGTGAACAAACTGAAAAATCAAAAACTCTTCTTAGATATGTAAGAAAAATCAGGTGAAAGGGCAAATAATTGCTTCCAAAATTAGAGAGACCAACAGGTGCATGCAGAGAATCACAAATTACTGGATTCAAAACCCAAAAGCAGCAGCCAGTGCCAGGGGTAGGAATGAGACAGGGAACTGGCAGGCACTGTTTTGGGCATTGCTTCAGGCATTGCTTAATAGTGCAGGCATTGTCTAATTGAGTCAGGAAACTTTCTTTCAAGCTACCCTGATGAAAACAAGATGGAAGCAGGACAAGTTCCAACTGGTTAGAACCAAGATGGTGGAGAAATTGACTGCTTCTTGACCTTACAGCTTCATTATACAGTTCATTACATAAAAATTCTAAGGAAACCTCCCACTCCCATCATGCGCCTGACACCATGACATTTCTTGTTTGACCATATTTAGTCAAAAGAAGGGCATTATTCTAATTCTAGGAAATCACCACTCCTTTCCAAGAAATAACATGAATATTACTCCCCTTGTTTAGCCTATAAGCCATCGCTAAAATAGAGGGGCAAAAGGAACCATGGGGCCACAGTCTTCTTCTTCTGGGAGAACTAGCCTTTGCTCTGTCTGTGGAGTAGACTTGCTATACTTTCTGAATAAATCTCGCTTTCGCTTTACACTGTCAGCTCGCTCCTGAATTCTTTCGTGTGCAAAGCCAAGGACCTACTTGGATTTCAAGTGGCTTCCAGCATTGGAAATCACGTTCCTGTACTGAGAAAACCTAAACTGTAGTGGACAAATTGCTAGAGGCTTTGTGTAGGCAATTCTGAGAGTCAAAATCTTCATCAGGACACGTTCAACCATCCCCCATAGCTTTCAGAGTTTTACATCCTAGGGTTCTACCAGGTTCTCCTGGTGAATAGCAGAGGGAAACTTAATAATATGCCAAAGGATCTAATGGATAAAGTAGATAATATGCAAGAAAAGACAGGCAATGTAAACAGAGAAATGGAAATTCTAAGAAACAAACAGAAATGATAGAGATCAAAAACACTGCAATAGAAATGAAGAATAAGTTTAATGAACTTATTAGTATACTGGACCCAGCTGAGAAAAGAATATCTGAGCTTGAGGCTATCTCAATAGAAACCTTCAAAGCTGAAAAGCAGAGAGAAAAAAAAAAGATAAAAAAATAGAACTGAATATCCAAGAACTCTGTGTGGGACAATAACAGATATGACTTATGTGTAATGGGGCTACCAGGAAAAGAAAGAGAAAATGAAAAAGAAGCATTTGAAATAATAATGATTGAGAATTTCCCCAAATTCTTGTCAGATACCAAACCACACATCTAGAAATACCACAGAGCAGCAAGCATGATAAATGCCAACAACTATAGTAGACATATCATATTCAAACTATAGATAAACAAAGATAATGAGAAAACTCTGATAAAAACCAGAGATTAAAATGAACACTTATACAGGAGTGAAGATAAGAATTACATCCAACTTCTCCTCAGAACCCATGCAAGCAAAAAGAGTGGAATATTTATACATTAAGAAGAAACAAAAACAACATAGACTTTGGCACCTGCTGAAATTATCCTTCAAAGGTGAAGAAGAACTAAAGACTTTCTCGGGCAAAAAAATAAAAAAATTAATAAAATTGTTGCCAGTAGAACTGCCTTGCAAGAAATATTAAAAGACGCTCTTTAGAGAGAAGGAAATTGATATAGGTCAGAAACACAGGTCTACATAACGATAGGAAGAACATTAGAAAATGAATAAGTGAAAGTAAAATAAAGACTTTCATTTTTCATTTTCTTAATAAATCTAAACAATAAGTTTGTTCATAACAATAAGTAACTGTGCATTGGATTATATATGCTTTTGTATATGTCTTATGTGTGTGTAGATAGATCAATATGCTTAGGTATACTTATATATAAGTGAAATGAATGATACAAGGGACAAGCAGAGGAAATTGGGATTATTTTTATAAGGGGCTTGTTATTATTGGGATTGTTATTATAAGGTACTCACACTTCACATGAAGTGGCATATTGTTATTTGAAAGTGGACTATGATTAATTGTAAATATATATTGCAAACTCTAGGGTGAATACTTTAAAACTAAAAAAAAAAAAAGAAGTATATCTGGTATGCTAAGAAAGGAGAGAAGATGAAATCATTTAAAATGCTCATTTAAAACCATAACAGTGTCAAATTAAACAAAATTTGGCCTGAGGTTGCCTTCACACTTTGAGTATCTATGTCACTAACTACGATCTAAATTCATAGGCAGGCAAACTGCCACCTAATTCAGGAGTAAATTCTTGTAACAAGTAGCTGAGTATAAACTAATCATAGCAGTTCTTCTTACATACCAAGTTCTTCTTACTACCCATATGGCAATAAAACTTCAAGGCCTCAAGGCTTAGACTCACGTCTCTCAACCAAAGAGAGAGACTCTCAACCCTCTAGACTCTTGGGACTGTACGCCCACTGGAAACCTCAAAGAAAAACTGACAAAGGTGGTTTCTTTTCAGAAGGAGATGACATCCTAGGCATGAATAGCTTTCCCAAGATCACGGATCCAGACTTCTTTTCTCTGTCACGATGAAATCTGTGTCCTCTTTTCTCTTTCCTGTGTTTCTTTTCTATTTATACATGGCAAGACAATGCAATAATTAAGATTTTATGATCAGTAGCTTACACAGGAAACTTAACTAAATGTTGGATATGTCATGTTAAACCTAAATACTTACATGATCTTAGAGATTCTCTGATTGACTCTGTAACAAATTTCACTGATATTTCAAGCAATATCTGGTCTTTTCTATAGGCTTAGGGTTTTAGAGTCACATATTCATGTTCCTTCTTTAAATAAAAAACCTATTGTGAGGATTTTGCAGTTAAATTATGCCAGAAAGTGAATAAGAAAACCAAATATATATATATATATATATATAATGTGACAGTTTGTAAACAAATTTATAACCCTAATCCCGTAATTGTGAGTAGCCTGAAACCATGCAATGATTCAATAATGGAGCCTCAGATAAATATTACAAATGGTTCCCTACTGTTGACCCCTAGAGCACACAGCATCCCACAGGGAACTGTCTGTTGTGCCCCTCTGGGGCATATTTTTATCTGTGGAGAATTTAATGATCAACCATATGTGTGGACAACTCTGTATCTCTACAAGTGAAAAATAAGGGTTCAATGTGGATTAAGGATTCTAATTGTACTTCTCTCACTTCAAAGCAAATTGGAAACTGAACAACTCTTAATTTGCACTATGGAATAAAGATGATTTGCCAGCAGACGTAAATTTCTCTAAATGTGAATCTTTTGATAGAATGCTCCTTCCCTGGCTTCGTATAAATGTAAATGAGTTTATTAGCTTGTTATAGCTGACTCTACTGGAAAGGCTGTAGATGACCAGCAAATGTCTTTAAATTCTTTTGCTAAATTTGTTTTAGGTAACAGGATTGCTTTGGACTAGCTGTTGGTTGAACAGAGGGGGATTATGTGGGATAGCTAATTTCTGTCAAGTTATAGTCCTCCACTCTACCAGCTGAGCTATAAAAGTGTATGTGATGATAACTAATTTCTATTGCTATATTTGGATAAATATGCCTGATGTATCTGAAACTCACTTGCAAGAAATCAACAAACAAGTTACTTGGTTAAAACAATACAGCTTGTCCCAAAAGTCATCATACATAGGGAAAATGGGAAATTGTAGTTACATATACTTTTATCTACAAAATACTCACTAACATTTTTTTCCTTTGTATGGAAACTTTCGGGAAACCCTGCAGATTCCTCTTCTGGCTCATTTTCTATATATTTGATTTTGATTGGTTCAATTTGTGGGGTTCCTATTAAAAAGTATACTTCAGTCTCTCATATTATCCTCCTGAAAGCCATCACAATACTCTCCCTGGTGCATTGTATTCTCTCAATAGTCTTAAATGCTCTTACAGAGCCATCTATTATAGGTCAAATTGTCCTACTACAGTTAGAATAATGAAAACATGAAAAGAACATATAAAATCATTTAACAGATCAGACGTCATGAACTATGAATTACTTACTAAGACTAAGCAAGGCCATTATGATGGTGACAGAGAATGGTGTCAATGCTCAAGATTTTAGTCATTCCCTTAAATTGAGAGGCTGACCTAAAAGGTGAAATTGTTAAACTAAATTTGGCCTACGGTTGCCTCCATGCTTTGAGTTCCTTTGTAGTGAACTACAACCTAACTTAGTATGTAAACAAACTGCAACCTAACAGAAGCACATTCTTGTAACAACTGAGTCTCAGCCAAACCAGCCAAGCTTCAGCCAATGACAAGCTGCCAACTGATCACATCATGACCAAATAAGGCAAAAACCAAGATGTAATCAATTAAACTGTTTCTGCACATCACTTCCTTTTTCTGTATATAAATGCTGTCTGCCCACATTGCTAGCTGGTAGGAGGATTGCTTAATACCAGGAGTTCAAGACCAGCCTGAGGGACATAGCAAGACCCTATCTCTACAAAAATAGAAAAATTGCCTGGGTGTAGTTGCACATGCCTATGGTCCTAGCTACGCAAGAGGCCAAAGTAGGAGGATCATTTGAGCCCAGGTATTTGAAGTTTCAGTGAGCTGTGATGACACTAATGTACTCTAATCTGGGTAACAGAGTGGAATCTTGTCTCAAAAATAAGTAAATAAATAAACAAACACACACACACATACAGATTAAAAGTAAAGCCTGAAGAAATATGTTAATGTACTACTGAAAAAACTGAAAAAAGAGAGCAAGCATGGCTATATTAATTTCAGACATCGCAGACTTCAGAGCAAGGAAAGTTATCAGAGAGAAGGAGGAGAATCACATAATTGTAAAAGGGTCAATTTTACATGGACACATAACAATTTTTTGTATGCACCTAACAACAGAACATCAAAATACATAAGGCCAAAACTGACAGGACTGCAGAGAGAAGTAAATTAATCCACTATTGTAGGTGGAGACTTCAGTGGCCCTTGATGAGAAATGAACAGATCCATCACGTAGAAAATCATTAAGGACATAGTTGAACTCAACATCATTCATCAAGTGGATATAATCAGAGTATCTATTGTGTCTCATTAGGGACCTGAACCTTTACACTGAGCTTGTGTAAGTATTAATACATCCAAATGTGAGCTGCCACCCTAAGCCCATGAAGTATCATCTTGAAATAAAACTAATGAGAAAAATAAGCAGATCTCTCTTACACAAATACTGTCCTAATTGACCTCTGTTTCCTACAGTACTCCTTCCATAACAGCAGACGCTGGCAGTTTTAATCCTAATCATTTTCACTCTGCCAGTATGAACTCAAGATGGATATTTAGTAAAAATGATTATCTGGTACACACCTGCTAGCATAATCAGGGCTAAAATAAAATTTTTTGCTCATTCACTAAACAAAAATAGCTTAAGCTAAGTGCAGCATCCATGTTTCAATAGGCAATCAGAGGTCTTTGGGATGCTCTGAAAATCATTATCTTATTAAATCAAGCACTACTACCTTAATTTAAGAATCTTTTCTTTTTCTTATGTCTTAGGTTGAAGACCTCAGTACAGCTTAGAACTCTACACTTTTAACAAACACTCAGAGTCTAGTATGTAGGTGGTAGACAACACTTTAAGAGGCAATACCGTAGGAGAGAAGAAAACGGAGCTGGTTACTGTATATTAATTCATTAGAATGGAGTATTTTCATTTTAGTTAAGAACTCCTAAGTTTATGCTCTATAGAAAAGCCAGTGAAAAGTTTCATTGATATTTATGTTAATCCTTTAATTTTAAAATATGCAGAAGCTCCATATTATTCAAAGTTTTTGTGCAAACACAAATTATTTTAAGCTTGCCGACCATTTAATTGTTGATGCAGGTACATCTTCTATATGTTTCTCCACTCAGTGCTTCAATCAATGCTTGGCAGAATCATTCCCTGTTGGACACAACACTCAATCTTAAAAGTTAAAAGTTCTTTATTCATACAGTCAAGCAAGAAATCAGAGGGCATGCAGAAATATTTATTTTGCCACAATTATAATAGTTTATCTTTTTATTCCCAATCTCCTCTTCTCTAATAATGAGTACCCTTGAAGTAACTAGGGCATATTCTCTTCTCTGTGCTCTTAACATGTTCTCTTACTTGCATTCCTCTCTCTACCTTCCCTCATTTCATGAGCTCCAATTTTCATATCATCAAATAACACAGTTGAGAAAAGTTTATTTATTAAAATGGGAGTTATTCCCTTTATCAACCTCTGATTACCTTAAATTGCTAAATATATGCTGGCAAACGAATGTTTGTTTCATTCTGGAGAACTGAAAAGAGTAATTACATGAGTCTACAATGATTTAATATAAGCATATAAGGAGATATGTTGAATCCAGGTGCAAAGTAAAAAGATTGGGGGGATTATAAGAGATGAAATGAGTCAGTAAAGAGATAAACCCCAGAACAAAGTTAATTAAAATCTGAGTGAATCTGAAGTCAGAAGGCAGTATACTAATGGAGAACTGGAAAATACATAGAGAGTTGACACATTTTAAAAAAGCTGAAAATACAGTAGACTTATAAGCTTAAGAAAATTAGAAATTGATCAGATCTTGTTTTAGAGACTCAAGAAAAGTAGAATACAAATTATTTTTTCTCAGCTTCTCATAGACCAAAGAAAAAAAATGGAAATAAGATAAAACATTTATAAAGGAAATATGTTTGTTTTTATCCATAATTGCCATTGGCATTTAAGAAAATGATTCTCTTTAACCCTTCCAACCACTCTCTCAGGCAATTATTGTGGTCTCTATTTACAAATGAGGAAATTGTTCAACTCAGAGGAAGTTAAACAATTCATCCAGGGTCACATAGCTACTACATGGAATTTCAACATTTAAATTTCAAATTCGTGTTTATTTTTTTCCACCAAAGACAGAACTAGAGTAAGAATTACAAATTCTTAGGACATGAATAAAGGAACTACATCTTTAGAAATACATAAACTTTGTTATCTCAGATTCATTCATCATTGAATATTACTCAAGCAGGGTTAACCACTGGTATACGTATCATAAGTTCTAGGGAAATAGCAGTGGACAG
The DNA here is from genome assembly GCA_008086735.1 of Cheirogaleus medius. Taxonomy (NCBI): domain Eukaryota; kingdom Metazoa; phylum Chordata; class Mammalia; order Primates; family Cheirogaleidae; genus Cheirogaleus; species Cheirogaleus medius. The sequence continues at coordinate 1,525,541 of VBSM01002608.1, forward strand.
AGCAGATAAAGGATTGATGATAAACAATTAAACAATAAACAATAACAATTAAAAAATACAGGAGGGCTTGGGTCTTCAAAAACTTAGACAGTGTGATAAATTTTCATATCTCTTTGTCCTTATCTTTTCCCTCTCTTTCAGTGTTCCACTGGAACTACATTATCCAACCATACCAAAGGTTTTAGAACAGGTACTTTTTCTCTGTTCAAAGATACTAAAATCAGGAAATAACAATGTGAGGCACTAACTCTGGGCATTTGTTGCAACCAATTCAATCTGAATTGAGTAAAACACTGAACAAATTATTGTAGGAATGTTTAAGCTCAAGTGTCCTCCATCAAATATTGTCTAAGGCTGTTCCTCAATAGGAGTCTTACAAAGCTTAGGCCTCTGCTGTTCCAGAAAGTTCATTTACAGATTGTTCTCACTGATTGGCTAATTAATTTGCATGCATTGGTGGAGATTTGTGTTCACCTTGAGCTAGTCACTAGTGAGATACAGAAGCAACATGTAGAGTGAGCAGAAGTCATAGTTTGCCTCACAGAGTTTCAGTTTAAGCCTGTTCTCCCAGTACAAGTATTAACAGAGTCCCCTTTCACTGTCAAATATGTCCTGATTTGGACCTTCGATTATATGGTCAATCTAAGCATTGGTGATGATACTTACTCCAGGCAATAGATGATATCTGAGAGTAGGAAAACCACAACTCCCCATTATTTTGACAATAAAAAGCCAAATTTTAAAGATAGACCAAGGCCTTACTAGATTCTGCATGGTTTGAGTTTTCCCTGCTTCTCCAGCATTATCTTAGTTCACTCTTAGGATTCTTGTTATTCTGCTCCTCTTTTAGCTTCTTATATGTGCCATTCTCCCCATATGCCTCAGGGACTTTGCCTTTGATATTCCTTCTGCCTGGAATGTTTTTCTCCTATATCCCAGACATCTCACCCCCATGATACAACCTTTACCTAGCAAATCCTGCTTATCATCAAATCTCAATAAAGTCTATGTCTCCATTAAAAAGTAAAACTGGAAGTCAGAGTCCTTAAATTTGCTCACATTCATATCTCTAGCCCCTGGTGCAATGTTTGACTGGCATATAGTCATTATTCAATAAATTTTGTTAGAATACTGAATGGATAAGTTAAAGAAACACTTGTTGCTATGCAACTAGGAAACTGAAATGCAAAATGGTAAATGGTACTGTCAATGATTATGATAGAAACTCAAAGAAAGAACCCATTAATGTTAAGATAAAAGAAATAAGAAAGTTTGTGATAGAGGGCTTAGACTTAGAATGACTTTGATATATTAGCTCTATTGAAAGACTAATGTGGATAATTAAAATTAAAATTTGCAGTGGGAATAAGAGAAAATGTTGGGAAGATTATGTAAACTGTAAAGATGTAAAAGAATGTTGCAGAAAGGGGTGGAGACAAGGACCTTGACTGCGATAATGACAGTGAGTTGTCTGATTGTAAGAGACAATTTGGAGGAAAAAAAATTAGGACAAGTGTTGATATGTATTCAGGTATACAAACAGGGAAAGACCAATTATATGCCACGTTTTCTAGTTGGGTGTTGGTAGAAGTGTGGTGCCACTAATAAAAGTAGCAACAATGATTTATTTTGTGGGTGGTAAGGATGAAATAGTTCAACCCTGAATAGATTAAATCTGAGGGGGGGGGTAAAAGACAGCAATACAAAGTGTCTTGTAGGTAGTGCACTGGAAAATTGAATTGTTAAAATTAAGGGAGAAATTTTAAGAAAAAATTGTGTTAGGGTGAGGAGTGGAGGAGTAAAATCTCTTTACTTCAAAAGAAAAGTGATTTTAATGAAAATTAGAAGTGCAAAGAAAACTATATTAGACCAATAAGGAGACTTTTGTAAAACAGTAGCTGGCAAAAGCAGAATTTTAAGAAGTGTGGAAAAAAAGAGTTGATAAAAAGACAAATGAAGCAGGTCTGAACTGGGAGGGGAAGGAGCTATACTGGATTGTGACAACCAGGGGAGCCACAGGAAGGTTTCTTTTACTTAAGATGAAGAAATATGAACTTATTATCAACCTTGCCAAAGTGGAGGCCACATATGATATCTAGCTAATGATCATGTTGGGATTATAAATTAACAGAAAGATATTATTTTATCTATAGTTGGTTTTAGAACTTTTATCCTCAGTTTTGCTATTTATATCAGATCCTACAAACATTTTCTGGAAGCTAACTTGTGTTGGAAAAAATGTTAAACAATATGTGATGATGCATTCTATAATATCTCAAAGGATTTTGGTCCATGTCTTATATCCTAGTGTTGCAACATTCCCCCAATTACTCTTTAAGAGAAATGGCAACAACTACTCATGATAGAGAAAGACACCAAACAATTCTTTAAGATTTCTTCTAGTAGGATACTTAGGATGATCATACTTCAATTAATTAATTAATTAATTCAACCAACATTTATTGAGTACCTACTATGTAACTGGCACTATGCTTCAGTTTTTGAAATATGATTTGCACAAATCACCACTCTCACTGAAGTTCGGGCTGCAAACTGAACTCACACTAGGAGCTCTATACAAATCAGTTAACTTTTCCACAAGATTTCAACCCCTGCCCTCTAATTCCTCCTATACAATGATACTCTTTCTAAGAATACTGTTTTTGCTTTGTTGGTTCTCTACTCAAAAGCTTTCAATAGTTCTTTGTTGGCTACCTAGTAAGGATGAAAGTTTTTAAGGTCATAATTAAGACTTTTTCAATCTAGGGACTCACTTCTATAAAATCTCTCCTCTCCAGTCAACTATCCTATGTTAGATAAATGTACATTATTGCCTTTAAGTTTTGCATGTCGTAAAAATTCTGGAACATCCCCCAATTTTTCTTCGTTTTCATTTTTATCAATTATTTTCATCTATCTAGAATTCCATAAAATCACTCTAAATTATCACAACCTTGAAGTATTCTCTATGCTCAGGTGAATCATAATCCTGAATCTTCATGAGATTTATTGTGATATTGGGGATCCAGTTCTGTTTTTCTTCTATAAGGGAGTTGAACAAGATCATTTCTAATAACCCTTATAAATCAAACATTCTATTACTCCTTGATTCTATACACTCTCCCTTCATCTATATTGTCCAAATGATAATTACTATGATAATTCTCTTTTGTGTAATTTAATTAAAATTATTACTTTTGTGGTATTTCTTTTGATTTTGTTTTTAATTATTTATCTATGTTTTACTACTATTTATTTCAAGTTTTTAGTTTCTGCATGTACCTAGATGCTCAAAAAATATCTCTGGGTATGTTACATGCACATTTGAGTAGCATAAAGTCCTGGAAAATCATCCTGATGACATAAACTCTACCACTCATCAAGATGCAAAAGTCTTCAAATTTTAGTCTTAGTTCTAGGAACAAACCTACAGATTAGTGAAATTCTTATATTTCAAGTGAGGACACTTACTGGTGTCCAAGAGTTCATTAGTAGCAAATTTATTTTTATGTCTTTTGTTCCCTTTTTTTTTAATGATGGCATTTTCTTTTCAAATGCAAATATTCCTGGGAGAATTCAGGAGCTAATTAAATCACACTATGTTTTCAGTGATATCAGATCTTTGTATTCCTCAAAGAAGAACTGAAGGAGTATAAAAGGATGAAATTATATAGAAAGGGTAGTTAGAGAATTTAAAGATGAACTCACTTTTATCACATCTATATTAAAATATAAATTGTGGATTTTGTATATGTATGATGGGCAGGAACTCATTGCTAAAGAAAGAAGTGTGCTAAATAAATGACTGAAGTATTGGTAATTGAGCAGAGTCTTAGAGAATCAGGTGTATTAAGAGCATTGAAACCATTTAGCCTTTCACGCCATGCCCAATGTCAAAAATTTAACTGTACCAGCACTTTAAGACAAATAATAGGTGAAGAAGATCACAAAGTGTCACAACTGGCATATGCAGTGAACTATCTCCTTTAAAAATAACATTTCTCTCTTTTAGTTATATCACCAATACAAAGTTTGATCTTCAACTGGTAACTAAATTTAATGTTAAAAATAAGAACATTTAAAAGTAAGTTTTGTTTTCTTACTAAAAGACATCCATTTCCCTCAAATCACTCTAATATCTTTTTTAGCAATAAAGAGTACATTAAATAAACAGCTCTAGGCTTCTGTTGCTAGACCAAGCATCTGATTAAATATATGCAGCTGATCTGAAACTCCTGGAAGCTTCAATTTTCAAACTTCACAGTTCTTTGATTATTTTAGTCTTATACTTTTATCACCTGTCTAACAACAATGTTCACCACAGTAACATTAAAGTACTCTGACATGAGGTGGGTGTTTTCTTTCCTACAATTTTTATATAAATCATAAAATAATAGTGAGAAGTTTAAATCTCAGCTCCTGCTGTGAACAAAGCTTTAAGAACTGAATCCAGATGATCTCCTGTAGAGCCTACCAGCCCAAAAGATTTTATGGTTTTGTAATTGCAGTGGG
>VBSM01002608.1:1530198-1593524 GCA_008086735.1 Cheirogaleus medius
CAAATTCTTAGGAGTAGGATGCTTACCACATGCCAGAGGAGTTGGACTACACTTAGAAAGACATTTACAGAACTTCAGTTACACAGTTGCTATCTCTTTCAGTGTATCAAATAGGCTTTAGGCTCTTTAATGAGATCTGTACTTTGAACAAAGAGGAAAACACTTGAGTTTGATGTCTTTAAGAAACCTGTCCTTTCCTAAATAAGCCATATGAAAGACAAGGCTCTATGTGTGTAACCAAACACATGTGGGTGAGTATGTATACACATGCATGCTTTAATCATTATCAACTTTACCAACAACATGGTGACTATTGCACTCAACTATAGGCTATAATTTTTCAAGAAGTGTGATAATAATAATGTTTGTCATCAAGTGTGTCATACATAGTGTCCTATCTTGAGCTCAACCTCTCACCCACTAGGCTTTAGGACAAACTCTATTGTCTATTGTCTATGGTGTATGTTGGGGGGAAGGCTCATGATACCATCCCTATATTATCTCATCTCATCTCTCTCATGAAGAAGCTTGCTGAGGCCAAGATGCCAGTGGAGGAATATTGGCCTCCTGCTATTTTACCATTTACAGGACACGCATGGAAAACCAGCCTCATCAGCAGTCAGACTAATTGGCACCAAAACAATTGGATATGTATTGTCATCTATTCACAGGTTCATCGGGAAATATCAGCTATCAAACACATGGAGATCATGGGCCAGGAATGATGCAGTGAGTAGAAGACTACATTCTCCTGAGAGTTTGAAATTGCATGTATAGTCCTTTGCCCTGGGAAGGCTAGGTATGAGAGGTCAGCCCCACCTAATTTATTGTCCAAGCAGCCCAACATAACTTAGAAAATCCTGCTCATTAAACTTAGAATGTTTGCTGTAGATCAAGAGTTGGAGTAAATGTCTTATAAAGTTTATCTCATTTAATCTTCATAACCACCCTATAAACACTATTCTAATCTCCTCTTTTCAGTTACAAAAACAGAAATAACATGATCATATAATTCTACCATGGTTACATAGGTTGTAGTGGTAGACCCAGTTTCTGTAGTTAGGCTTTCTAAACACTGCAGGTATATAGATACAGCTGGTGAAGCTTATTTGCAAAACATTGAGCAAACTTATTTATTTTTACAATGTCAATGTATTATTAATAGCATTAAACATATTACAGAAGGCAATAGACAAACTGGATTTACATGACATTAAGAAACATTGCTAGCTATGGCACCAAAATTTATCCCAAATAAAGAAATTATAACACCTAACACTTATTAATTTTCTCTTCCCTGTTTATATATATCATGCGCCAGGAGGCAGGCTAGGACAAGCAGTGTGACCAAGAGTAAGCTTCAGATGCTCCAGGGTAAACCTATTAAACAGGTAGTTTGCCATTGGTTCTAGGTTCATTAGGCTTATTTCATGTTCTTTCATGCTTCTTGTCTAGCCAGGATCCCTTGTTATGTTGACTTGTCATCCCAGAAATGTACTCACACCTGGAAGTTTCCTTAAAAAACCTTTAAAATTTACCTCTTCTAGGACTTTACTATGCCCGTGCTGCTTAATTTTAATACGTATATGAATTACCTGGGAAGTCTCGTGAAAAAGCAGACTCCTGCCTGTAGGCATAGGGTAGGGCCCAGGATTCTGACTTCTTACAAGCTCCCAGATGATACTGATGCTGCAGTTCCATGCACCACCCTTTCAGTAGCCAGGCACAAGAGGACCCCTAGTTATTTTAATAGACTATTTTGGCCACTGTTTAACAATCACTTTCTCTCTTGTGAAGCCATCTTGATCATGATACTTAAGATGGAAAATCCTCCCCAGTCCTTATTCTTTGCATTCCCTTCCCTCTGGCCTTGTTTTTCTTCAAAGCTCTTTTCACTATCTTAATTGTTTTAGTTTTTTATTTATTTTATTATCTATTTTTTCCTAGACGTATATAAACTTCCTAAAGGCACAAATTTGTATTTTTCTTGTTCACAGCCATATCCACATTGTCTAGAACATTTCTTGGCACACTGTAGGTGTTCAAGGAATGAATCTGGCCAATTAATGAATCATCTAAATTTTAGTTTGACTTTTCACTGAACCTCAGGGGTAACATATTTTACAAGAAAATTGACACAACAAAAGTAAATGGAGTGATTGAACAGCAGAATTCCAAGCAGTATGGGGGGACTATCATGGATAAAAGGACTACTAGATATCTTTCAGATGTTGCTATCCAGGAGATTGCTCTGGTTGCTCAGAGAAGCAGTCACTAATGGCAGTCTGTAAGCTTAATTAACTAATTAATTTATGCAAAATAAGACCCAATTTCCTTCTATTTAAAGGTAATTTTTAATAACTATATTCTGCTTTTTAAATTTTATAAATCTGATGATAGGAAAACTATAGGAAATAGAGTCCAATTTCCTATTTTCAAATTAATTTGATAAGTTTTTCCCTCCTTGCTATTGCCTCTTCTTAATTTTATTCTTCTTAAGTCCAAATAATTACTCTTTATTACAAAAAATATTACCATATAGAAATTGGAATATCTGTTCAGCAGTAAGGTTATTATAGAAATCCCTCTATACATCAGCACTTAGGACAGTGGTTCTCAACATTAGCAATGCCCCTTTTTATAATTAATATTTTATCATGGCCCCATTGCTTTCCTGAAATTATAGTCATTAATAGAATAAAAATTTTATTTTAAATACTTCTACATATAATGTCTTACATGTGATATGCTAGAACTAATAAAATAGTAAAATAATTAAAATTTTTAATTATTATAATAAGACAATTATTAAAAATTTTAGTGTATAAATACTAGCACACAATTATATAAATGTTTTAATCTAGCATACAATTATATAAATTTTGTAATTTCACTTTCCTCATACATCCCTATATTATCTAAGAAGTGATACCTACTGTATTGGAACTCTTTACATGAATAATGCTGCTAATCACAATGAAAAAATAAAACATAAACATCTTGTTAGAAGTTTGCAGTCAGAAAAGATATTTGCTGTTACAAGGACATGAGTAGCTTTGATAGCAAGCAGTTCTGTATGAGTGTACATAGTATCAGTTAATTTCTCATGTTTCAGTTCTGGAGAATTGACAGCACTGCACTCTTGAGTGTGCTCTCATAGTAGCCAAAGACCCCCATGCACCTTGTGCATCTAAAAGTTTCTCTACCTACTTAGTCTTTCTTTGTCAGCTCCTAGATTTGCCTCTGTTTAGGTCGAAAAGCTGCCTTTTGGTTGTTTTTTATTCCTGAACAGGCCACCTATTTAGGCCTTTCTTCTTTCTTAAATCTCTTCATACTTTCCCCTCTCCAAAATAGCCATGTTCTTTTTGAAGAGAAGTTCTTAGGATTTATATTGATACTATTGTTAACATCTTATAGATAAGTAGAGAAATAAAATTTAATTCCGAAAACATAGGTGTAAAAATTTCATTCGACATTTTCCCCAAATTTTACTCTTTCCTAATGCATTTTATATTTCTAACATGTTGAAACTGAGTTTCTAAAACCTATAGCTTCTCCCTTCTTCTTCACCTTACCATTGCCATTATAAACTAACAATTTCTGTCCCATTACTTATTTATGAAAATGTTGTGACTTCCTTTGATATGTATATCTTTGCTTATTTAAAGCACACATCTTTAGCTGCATTACAAACAAAAGTACAGGATTTTGTGAGAGGATTTGTCATAACAAACAAGGAGATTGTTAAATAGATAGATTGTTAAGAAAGGCCCAAAAATTTTCTTTAAAAAGGTCGAAGGATTGTGGTATTACATGATGACAAAAATCAGCCCCTTTTATTTATTTTTATTCTAAAAGTAAATCTTCACAACCTCTTCAATCTTACATTTTCTTTTGTCTTCAGAACTAATACTATATACTCATTGCTATCAAAATGAACTTTTAAAGCTTCTTTTAGATAAATATTTGATCGCCATCAGTGTCGTTCCCTCTCTTTTTTGTACATTTTACTTAAATTGCTTCTCCCGTTTATATTATAAGCATTTTAAAGTTTGTTGACGTAGGATCCAAGGGCCTTCAGCCCTTGTGAATACTGAAACAATTCTTGGTAAAATAGGGAGATAGAAGTCTTGAACTGTTCTATGCATACAAGATTAGGTGAGATTGGCTTAAGAACTGAAATGTGGCATATCCCTGTTTTGGCTGGTGGTCAATCCCCTAATTATTCCTGCTTTCAGATCTAACATAAATGATTAAAACCATTTTTCAAAATTTCTAGGGCCATGGTCTCCTTATATACCATAAGCCTTTGAAGCTATTGAATGTTTTATAATTTGGGGGCCATATCACTTTTAGAAATGTTATAACTTTTCTTGCAAGAAGTTTTTTTTTTTTTTTTTAGAGACGGGGTCTCTCTCTTGGTCAGGCTGGTTTCGAACTCCTGACCTTGAGCTATCCACCCGCCTCGGCCTCCCAGAGTGCTAGGATTACAGGCGTGAGCCACCGCGCCCGGCCTTTTTTTTTTGCCCATTATGTGTTTTAAGAAATATGTGGTGCTGAAACAATAGGCAGGGATTACTTTAGATAGGTTATCACAGATGTTTGCATTTTACAGATGTAAACTAATACCTTGGGTGAATATAACTATTGAAGTCATTTAAAAATGTGTGCAGGAAAGTTCACTTTTTACTCTTACACATTATGTGTAACAACTTAAAGGAAAAAAGTTGTAACCCACACCTCATCAGGACTAGAACTTTTTCTGAGACATATTTTATTGCCCTTTTGAGAAGTAACTAACATTCCTGATAAAATGCTTGAGGCAATTTTCTGACAGACTTTCAAGAAATGAACATCTCTATTGGGAATATTTCCTCACTCAACTAATATTCAGATTTATGAAGGGATTAATAATCTGTAACTAGTTATTTAAAAAAATGACTGTTGAACTAATTTCTTTTTTTCTTTCCCTCTTTCTTTCTTTCTTTCTTTCTTTCTTTCTTTCTTTCTTTCTTTTTCTTTCTTTCTTCTTTCTTTCTCTTTCTTTCTCTCTCTCTTTCTCTTTTTCTTTCTTTCTTTTTTTCTCTCTCTCTTTCTTTCTTCCTCTTTTTCCTTCCTTTCTTCTTACAAAATTATTCTACCTGGAAGGAATCTTTAACTTGTCTTACTCAAAACTTCCTTGTCAAGTTTCAGCTAAAACTTTGACATATGATTGCTACTAATTTATCTGAGAAATCATTTTAGCAAGATAGCTAAAATCTCAAAATTTGCCAACATTCATAGCTTGGAGGAGCAATTAACAAAATCATGTAATAGATTTCTACTTAAGTGGCTCATGTGAAGACTAAGAAAAACCTAGCTTGAGAAAGACTAAACTTTCATTACAGGGATCAATTTAAGAAGTTATTATCTGAGTATACATTTCAAATGTGGAAAAATTAGAAATCAATACTATTTACTCAGAAATGTAGGATGATATGTATAAAGTAATCATCCCTTTAAAAAGAAGTATGCAAAATGAGCACAAATTGATGGATTGGATGTTTGTCTATGAGAATAAAATATCAGGTTATTTATTCAGCTTTAAATGTATTAGACTTTTATAAATAAGTATTACAAATCTTTATATCTTGAGAGTGGGAACCTGGGAAGCTATATATATATCTAAATGTTATTCGAACACTTCTAGGCCTTCAGAGACACAATTTGAGCCATGCACAAAAATAATTACATTTTGGTTTTGGTCACAAACAGTGGTGCCAAAGAAGATTATTTACTGTATTAAGAAAATCTTATTGAAAGCTTGAAAAATATATAAATACATAGAAAAAAATGAGATTAAAAAAAAGAAAATATGGCTTGAAATGAGTTTGGGCTGATTCCCAAGATAGGATTTACTGTTACCAAGATGAGAGAAATCACTGTTGAGGATACTTATATCAATTTGCCATTTGCTCTAAAGGCTATTCTGAATTAGGAGGTCAAATAATATTTTGATTTTTTCTAGTGCCTTTGGCACACGTATTTTGTATTTTAAGATGATTATTGTGAGGAGTACCATCAATTGGATCTTTCCATTTGTTTGTTTTCAAGCCAAAATAGATGATATATGTTAGATTATTGGTATGAATATGTATGGATATCATGGGCTATATAGTATATGCAAGTCTTTTATCTATTAAATACTATTTAAATAATTCTCAAATTAAATACTTCATTATATTAGATATGAGACTATCATACTTTGAGCAATTCAGACTGCACATTTTCAATAAAATTGTAGTTATGTTACGTTGGTAATAAATTGTAGAGAAGTTAGAAAAACAACTTTTATTTTTAAATGCTTGGAAACTAAGGCCTTGAAAAAATATAAGAATGAAATGAGAATATATTTAGCAAACTCTTTTTGAACCTGTCAAACTTCTTTGAGTTATGTTCTCTTTTTCTGTAAAAGTAAATCTCTCATTTCTGAGAATTCCCTCATAAATTTAATAAAAACTAAAAACCTTTCAAGAAAATCTCTTTGCCTCAACAAATCTGATTTTTCTCTATAAAGAACTATGATCAGTCTGATAAAACTACAACCTGTTTTTTGTAAAGCTTCTTCATTATTTTAAAAAAGTCTCGATAACTCTAAGTTACTTGCATTCAGTTGTATAAATCTAATAGGAATATAAAGTATTCCTTAATTTTTGTAGAATTATTTTATTTACTAATTTGCTCAGATGTGTTCAATTGAATAAATAGTATCCCTTGTTCAGATCTTATTATTGAAACAATTGCAGTTAAACGAAATAAAGATGTTTCCCTTTTGGAGTAAATGGCCAATAGTAATACATTAGAAATAAAATAGCTTCAAGGGATGTCCACCTAGTCAATCTTTGGAGTGTGATACTTCCAGTAAGATTTAGAGAACTTGCTTCATTGTAACTAGAATCATTTCACTCTTTTTCTTTCCTACAGGTTCTATCTCTTATCTTATCCTTTTTCCTGCCCCTTTATTCCTTATCTTATGCAAAGTGAGTAAACTTTCAATTTCCCATTCCCATTACTGTTCTTAGCAAACCTAAGACCTTCATTAGGGCCCAGTATCCTCAAGGCAGTGTGGGATTTTTAATAGCCTCCAATTTTTGCTCTTTTGCAGATTATTTCCTGTCACAGTAGCAAAACAAATGTTTCAACATCATTAATATTTTCTTCTAAAAAATAATAATAAAATGATCTTTTTCTGGTAACAAATTTGTGTATAAGCCATGAAAATTTTCCTCTCTATATAGAGAGAAGCTCATGATTTTCATAGCCTAAAGCTAAGAAGAATTTAAGAAAGAGCAAAATGACAAATATAAATGGAAATATCAATTGCTCTGGGTGAAGGAAGGAATGTGTCCTCTGACTGGATTTGCTCCTAAGTCCTGCCTGAATTTAAGCATCCAATTATTCTGTATTTTATGGACCATGTTTCTTTTGCATGGTACTGCATGAGTAATATTTAAAGTAGATAACAGACTAGGGTGACTATACTTAGCAACAATATTTTTTTATATTTTAAAGTAACTAGAAGACTTGAAGTGATACCAACACATAGAAATGATAAATACAAATACTCAAAGTGATGGATACCCTAATTACCCTCACTTGATCATTACACATGCTATGAATGTGACAAACACTCACATGTACCCAGTAAATATGTAAAATGTTATATATCAATAAAAGAAAAAGTATGAAATAGGTCAAGCATGTAATAAAACTTTGCTAGATGTAGTGCAAATGAGCAAAATAACCACACTTGGGTTTTATGGTACATTTTCTAGAAAGAGATATAAGGGAGAGAAATCTTGTTCAAACAGCTTAATATTATAAATGATGAAAGTGATGTCCATCAAAGTAAAGTTACATAGTAAAATTAACAAATGTAAAAACCTAAGCTGTAAAAGAAGGTATGGAGATTTATAAAATAGTCCTAAAAAACAATAAAGTATTATATTTTAAAGTATAAATAATTCAGAGTTTGAAATGACACATCTAAAATTTTAAGCATAACATATTATTTAAATCATCCATGTCTTATAGGAATTATTGTAATAACTTGGCTGTATACTTTTTAGTGTCCTGAAAATAGTATACTCCTTTAAGTTTGGAAATCACAAAATAACCATTTTTTTAATGTGGAAAAGCATTCATCAGGAAATCATTCACTTATGAAGAAGTCATCGGGACCAGGAGACAAGCTATTTATTTGATGAATAGAATCTACTGCCACTCCTAGCATTTAACCTCACTGTTTTCAGGAGTGGTTTAGTATTTATTCTCAGTGTGATAAACTCCATCTGAGGCTTTAGGTGTTATTCAAAATCCGCTTGTATGGGGAGGTTCTCTCACTATTCAAAAGCCTTTGTAAGGTTCAGTATATAACAAAATAGATTTGTATAAGTAAATTACAAGACAACTATTCCTCATCCCCATATCCAATAAGAACACAAAAATGACTGTGTTTTGAAACTAGACAATAACCACATGCTAAGGAGGTACCAAGCAAAGAATAAAATAAACTTAACTTCTACTGCATGGAAGAGGTAAAACAAAAGAATGGTTGGAAAATTTACATTCTAGTTAAATCACTCTCATTGTACAGTTATAGAATATTTTGTGATGATTATCAAATATAAATCCTCTTGGAAATCTTAAGAGGTCAAGATAGAAAGACAGAGGCAAGTCTATACTCATTAATAAAACAAAACAATTGGTTAGAGCATGTTAATAAAATAAAATATTCATGGTTTTAGTTTATTTTTGTTGAATTTATTAATAATCTTTATATATATTTATATATGTATGGCTTTGAGCAAAGACAAAAGAAATACTCTAACTCATCCCTGATCATACAGTTGTTGTAAGAATCAGCTATTCTACTATCTTCCCAGCAGCAATCAATAATACATTTCTTTCTGTACAGATTAAAACTCCATACTTATGGGCTTAACTAGGTACAGAGAAGAGAGGTCACTTTTCAATTAGCAATGGACCTTTATATTACAGGAATGTGAGTCAATATTTTTCTTAGCCTAAATATATATACATTCATATATATATGTATATAATTTACCCTGTACCATTTCATTAGTTTAACATATAAACCTTAGTTTTTTTGTCCATTCTATTACAAAGTGAATAAAAATTGTATGGTTGCACTGAAAGACCATGCAATTCAATTTTGCTTCTGTTTCCCAATAGTGCTCAAAATAAAAAACCAAAAATTTATATATATAAAAATATTTCACTACCAAATCCATTAATCCTATCAAATGTAAACCTTTAATAATTTAAAGGACCAATACATGATCTTAATAAATCGAAGTTAATTCTCATATTTTAATAAAATAAAGGAGTTTTGTACTGATATGTAAATGGTCTTGCAGCTTTCCCATAGGTTCTAGGTAGACTGAACAATTTAATTCCTTTCTCACACCATTCCTGACATGCCATCATATGTCACCAGCATGTTAATGATAACATTACATTGACTAGCATTGTTGATTACTTCCACACAAGTTTGGATCTGTTAGAAATTAAACATAAAAACTCATTTTGGTATTATAGGTATTATATCCATAAAAGGCATACAGGCAGCATGGATCCACTTTAGAGTTTTTGCTTTTGTCTTTCTTTTCTGTCATCAAGTCTATCTGGAGGCCCTGTCCCATGTAATGTATGATCTTTGTAAGTTCTTCTTAAATGTATCAACAGTGTCAGAAATACTGAAGACCTCCACTTTAGGCCATTCTCTTAACTTGGGTTATTTACAGAAGTTGGTTATTAGGAATCTTCCAATTGTGTTCCAGTCATCCAACACATTCGTGGGAAGCATTAGGCACAAATGATTACTAAGGGACTTCTTTGAGAAGTGGATGCTCACAGATCATGGAAAGAATTAAGGAAACAAACAAACAATGCTCATAGACATTCAACTTTACCCCTGTTTTCTGTCACCACATCCATACTATTTTCAGCACATTTAAAATAACAAACCTCCTACCTAAGTGCTATGTTAGTCACCACATGCCTTAAGATATACTAACCATTTAGTTACAATAAACATGGAGCAGAATGCGTGTTCTCAAACAGACATGATACTGTATCGAATTTATTTCTTTAAATTAACACCACAGTAAATTACCAACTACAGTGAAGACAAAGACCACACTTGCAACTCCAAATAAAGCTGTGGTTTACAAATAATTATGTAAATAATAATAATAATAGTGATAATATTAAATAAAAGTGAAAACCTCACTTCTAGACTTAAGTCAGAGATCCAAGTCAGCCTTATAGGAATTTTAATATAGGCAATTAATGAATTGTTATACTTTTCTAGAAATGAGAAATACTGTAAGCCTTCCCCTACAATGACTGATTTGAACCTATGTTTTTCCCCAAAGCATGCACAGACTATTTTCAAATGCTTGAGTATGGCGAGAAGGAAGAAAAGTAATGATATTTGGTGTAATACAAGCAATTTGTAGATTCGAGCATACAGTTTTGCATAAAACATTGCAGGTTAAAATAATCTTGTAGGTGTTAAGCCATTGCATTACAATTGAATAATTGTCACAATTAGGTTTTGTAAAATTTAAAACTCTAAGTTTTGAAGTGAAGCAATAAAACTAAATTCTTAAACAATGACTTTTACCTTCATACAACACAGAATAGCTATTTTTATTTGGGCTAAAAAAGTTATTTACAACTAACATCAATTGAGTCTTGGTAAAAGTCCAATAACACATGAAGACAAATATTCCCTCAGCTTTCTGAAAGATCAATGAACATGTTTGTTAGAGATATTCTTAACAGTGGCAAAAAATGCTAGTTTCCTATGGTGGCCAAGCACGTAGTGTGTTCTTTAACCTAATTCAAAATTGAAAGCACCGAAATACAATTTAGACTTATAAAATGGGATTTGCTATTTAATCCTCCATAATTAATGATTAGCAATTTAGATGCAGAAACACAGCTAAAGAAAGAAGGTTTTCATTGGTGCTATTCAGTAGCTCCTTTGAGTTGCCTTTTTAAAATCAGAGATTTGTTTCCATTGAATCCAAGAACTCTTCATAAAATAGAGATATACATATATCAAAGGAATTACATAAAAGTAGGTTAGAAATAAACAATCTTACAACAACATTTAAAATTCTTTAATGATTTAAAGAAAGGAAGACATGTAACACTGAATGCTAAACAGGTCTTTTGGACTTCTCTTGGGAATTTAGATATATATTTAATAGTAATATGTATTTATATATTTTTACATTTTGCGTGTAGGCCAGAGCTGTCTAAAATATCTCTTCATAGTAGGCTATAGGGATCTATCAGGAGATAGAATAAAATAAGATCTGAGAATATTCTCAGTTTATTAGAGTATTTCTTTCTGCTTTGACAATCAGCAGGGATCATAAATTTGAAGCAAATCGTGGCTTTTCTGCATCTAGGTCTGTGTTTAAGACTGAGGAAGACTCTCTCGGAAGAGCAGCTGCTGGTGGAGGGGGTGCCGGAGGGACTCCTCGGTTGGGAGGAATGGCTCCCGACGACATCTGTCGGAAGAGAGTGACTCGCTGCGGGACAGAGCTCCTGCCCCCTGCCTGCAGGCCCGTGCCAGGGACGGACGTCACGGGTTGAGGGATGGAGGCCAGGGACTCTCCCACAGTGGGATGAGGTCTGGAAATCAGGGTGGAAACCTCATGGGGCAGCGAGGGCTGCGAGGCGGAGAGGGGCCTGACTTCGCGGGTCAGGTTGGTGTTATGAAGTGCCTGCGTGCTCTTGTGCACTTCGTTTTTCGGCGTGGAGCTCCCAGGTGTCTGCGGCTGCTGAGGCGGCTGCTGCTGAGTCTGCGGTGGTGGCTGGGACTGCTGTAACTGCTGCTGCTGCTGCTGCTGCTGCAGGAGTGACAACTGGGAGGCGGTGGGGGAGGCATAGTGGAAAGTTCGAGTGGCCAGCGGGCTCTGTACGGGAGGGCTGCACACCGCAGTGGTGTAGGAGCAGGGCGAGAGGACGGCCGACGGTTGCGGGGTTTGTGTGCTGGGGCTGGGGGAATGCAGGTTGCTGTGAGACAGACTGGTCGCTGTGTACACCGGTGGAGATTGTGTCCTCATGCGAGAGGTCGGGGTGGTAGTTGAAGATGTGGAATTCATGGCTGTCATTTGAGGGTAATTGATGGGAGCGATTGCCTGCACCATCTCCCTGTCATGTTTCACAATCTGCTTCAGGATCTCGTTCTCCTGGTTGTTGAAAACACCAGTGTTCAGATCCTTCTGGAACTTTTGCAGAAGAATTGAGTTTTTCTTTCCTGTCAGCAAAAGAAAGATAGGCACTTAGAAAGCCCACCAATTGACCGATGACAACACTAAGTGGGAGCGGCTCCTGCATACGGAAGTATCTCAGTGTTTCCTAGAAGAGCCTTAAAAACGCGGTTCCTGCCTTTCTTGCTTCCTGTATCTCTCTGGTAAATCTTAACCTTCTTCTCAAGTTGCAAAGCCTGAAAGTGGCAAAAAGCCATTTTACAGAGGAAATGGAGATATTTATTTAACATGAGGGCCACCTTAAAAAAATGGGGGGAAGAAAGAGCTTTTGGATCAGGATGGGCCTGGAATCAGCATTTGATTTTAAAGCTACTTTTTCAAGAAAGGATGAGGTAGCAATAAAAGCTAACATTTGTCACTATGTGACAGGCGCTGTACAAAAGATTTTAGGGAGATTATTTGATGAATAATCAACCTCAACCCTGTGAAAATGGTATATTCGTAATCCCATTTTACCTGAAAGGAGGAAAGGAGAGCAGGACATGGGAAGATTAAGAACAATGCCCAAGAAAATATGGTTAGTAGGTAACAGGGCTGAAAAGGGTAAAAAGTAAATCTGATTATATTTTCTTTTTAGATAGCAAACCAGCTGCATCTGTATCATCTGGGTGCTTGCTAGAAACTCAGCCTTTTGGAGATGACCTCACTTGCTAAATCGAATGTTGCAACTTAGTAAGATAAACATGCAAGTTTGAGGATCACTGTATGAAATTTGCTTTTGACCAGCACCCTACACCGGTGATTCTCAGTCCTAGTGGCATATTTTTCTAATCCTGGAGCTTCAAAAAATACTAATGTCCACCCATACCCTACCAATTAAATCTAAATAACCAAACATGGGGTCCAGATTTTGGTAGTTTAAAAACAGATTTCCCCAGGGGATTCTCAAGTGCAGCCAGATTGAGAACTGCTTTATAACCTTTCCTCTTCTGAATGGTTGTTCTGAGGACCAAGGGTATAGTCTATGGAGACTCACAGCTCCCTCTAGGACCTCAATAAGCATTAGGTCTTCCTCCTGCTATTAGGTTCTCCTCCTCCTAACCAGTTTTGGAGTGGTTTGCAATAACTAACATTCTCTGGTAGAATAACAATTAGAATCAATAGTAGATTGGTGAAAGAAGGGAAAAGTAGTGACTTTTCTATGACATCATTAATACACTAATACCCCAAATGAATATGTAACTGAAGAGTGAATCAATTTGCTATATTGTTAAAGGAAGTATCATATTGAAAGTAACAAAGTATATTTTTGAAATGGAAATATGTGTTATAATTTCCTTTGACTGCTAGGAAATGTATTGCCAAAATAGTTACCTCTCTGTTCTTATAGACTGTCCTAATTTTCCAAAGAACAGAACCTTCTACATTAGTAATAAATACAAATGCTTATTTAGCATATTCCCTTAAATAACTACAGCATAGATTTATTAGCAATGGTCACAAAACTGAGAAAGATAATGTTTCTTTGTGATTATGTGAATAGTCAAACTGTAACTTTGGAAAAGTTCCAGCACTATTACAATTTTATAAAGATCAAAAAATATACTCAGTGCTCACTAGAAATTGTATTGCCTGATTATTGATTACAAATTGTTTCATGAAAACTTTCTTATAAAAAACTAACTTTAATAAGTTAGAGTGAACTTATGTCAGATTGATAGAAATTCCCTATTGAAATGTCCTGATTTAAATGCTTTATCTTAAATTGTCTAGCTGGTTTAGGAAAAAATATTATATCATATGCTCAGAAATTAGTCTCATACACATACCACAAAGAGCCACAAAGAGGGAACTTATTTTTAAATTAAATAAGGATGCTTTCAGGAGTACCCATTTCTTTTGTGGATATTGTCTCCCTGGATAATTATGTTTTGTTAAATCTCTAAGATGTCAATATGAATTTCTAATATGTTTGTTATGTCTACTGGTAATGTCCCCAAACTACCTTTATTTCTTTTAATGTAATTTCAGACTCTTATGCAGTCTGTTGTCCTATTAATATAGAGGGGAAGGAAGACTTGAAGTTCAGAAAAAACAAGCTGACTTAATAATACATTAATCTAAAGTCCTTACCTTTTATAAAAATGAAGCAGTTGAGGTATCTCCTTGTTTATTACAAGCGATCCCAGCCCCGTCTCTTTTGAGTTCATTTTTCTATTCTCCTTTCCTATCTCTCTTTAACAAATATTCATTGTGTACTAGGTAGCGTGAATGCTAAGGTGATTAGACAAGAGTTCCACATTCACAAAACTTAGTATCTCTAGAGCAATTATAATAAAATCAGTACTGTGACGGGGGAACTTCAGAGACTATAGGAGAACATCTCTAGGAAACTCAGCCTAGTAGCAGGTAGAAGATCAGAGAAGGTTTCTACAGGGAGTGATGTCTAAACAGAGATATGAAGGTTGAGTGGAGTTAAGCTGGCAAAGGGTGCAGAGAAGGGGAGGGTGAGCAAAGAGGGTTTAGGTGTAGAATATGAATGAATAATACTTTATGGACAGAGAAGAATATTCTAGAATATCTAGGGAAGTTAACAGCAAGCCAATCTGATCTAACTTTGCTATGGCAATTATGTAAAACTTTAAACTAGCATAACTAATAAGTTCTAATATATATATTTTTATTTAGTAGCAGAAAAGACATTAATATATGGTGATGTTTGCAACGTAAAGGATCTATGTAGGGCACTTATATCAAGGTTTTTACTGCTTGAGTCTGTATTACAAACATTTCAATAAGTTTCTGGTGAGACTAATTTAAATGCATAAGTTTTTGATTCTTAATATAAAGATAAAATGTAAAGTTGATCCTTAAAAAAATCTTGTCATAAAATTTAGTTTGTAATGTAGACTCGTACTACTGTATTTTTAGTTCTATTTTAATGCTATCTAGAATTTTTATCATTGCTTTTTACCTGAAGATCAAACTGCATTGGTATCACTCGGGAAATCAGATCACGCAGCTAGTAAAAATAGACATAAATAAATAAACCCAGAATACCTGAAAGAGATGGATAGGGACCCAGGTCTTTAAAGAAATATGGCTACAGCTAATTGATATTTCTATACAAATTAACAAGCAAGTTATGAACTAGCATTTAGGACTTATGATTGTATACTTATATTATCCCATTCAATTAAACTAAATTGTGTGTGAAAAGAAGATAAAAAACTAGAGTACCTATCCGATCTAGTCGGTCAATAGCAACTGTTTCAAAGGCTCGTCTCATCATTGGATATTCCTCTAGGACCTCATTGAAATTGTCCACCGAAAGTGAATAAAGACGACAATATGTATCAGCTCGAACACTGGCAGTACGACGTCCTTTGGTCAGCAGGCAAATCTCTAAAAAACAAGGAAGAGAGACTCATTTGGTCATTTTCTTTTAAAAACCATTAAGGCTGCCCACAATTAAAAAAAAAAAAGTCTCCTGTTGTCAGAAACCAATGATTAGCAACATTTTCTGTTTTATCAGCAAATTCCTTCTGATGATTAAAAGTATCCACGTGCCAATACTCAATCTTAAAATAATTAAAGCTTTTGGTTCAAATGGAAGGCTGAAACAGATTACACCTATTCCCGCTCACTCCAGTTCCCCTGAAATAACAAAGAAAACAAAAATATACAGAATGAGGAATAAAAAATCCATGATGGAGTTGAAACCAGGAAGGGGTTATAATCAGACAGAAGTTTTTTATGAATTCTGGAAGGCAGAAAGCAGATGGTATAGACAGAAGCCAAAACTAGTTCAAACATTGACTTAGGAAGTCCTATGATAAATCTAGACCAGAGGTTCAGATATATTATAGGCATGCCTTAATGTAGTTTATATATGCCCAGTGAGATAAGTATGAAGAAAATTACATTCCAAACGTACCGAAGGACTTTATATTTAAATAATTTCTAAGGAGAATTCTTTGTTGAAATTCTTTGTTGAAATTTAGATTCCAAAATATAATACGCAAACATTTGCAAACTGTGATTTCATTATTTCCAAGCTAAATATTTAATATATCTATTAGAAATACTTTTCCATTTTGTTTCTAAAAATATTAATTAAAATACACTCCTATAGGTTTTTTTTTAATTTGGAAATAATTAAAAAACTTAGCTTTAAAATAACCAATTTGAAGAAAAGAAGTAGAAGTATTTCTAAAATTTAGTCTCTTAAAAAAATAAAAAATAAAATAATGATTAAATGTCTTGTCTAATTTCACACTCTTTTGAACTTAAAGAAATTCAGTTCATATTGAAACATATTATGAGTAAATTATGTTGTAGGCACTATGTACTTATTGATGTTAGGGCTGGAAATATGACTTAAACATAATATCTACATTCATATTACTTATAGAATATAAGTGGTAAAAATATAAATATATACATACTCTGAGAGTATTAAAGAAGGACATTTGAGCCAATCTGGGAAGATACGGAAGATATTAGGAAATGCCATCTAAACCATCAATTAATCTATTGTTCATGTAGGGAAACACATTGTAAACTTGATAAATAATATTGTGGAATATTCATGTTTGTATGTATGTTTGTGCATGAGCAGATCGTGTGTGTGTGTGTGTGTGTGTGTGTGTATGTATGCATACATTTGGAGTTTGTGTAGGAAGATGAATCTATATTGGTCAATTTTTAGGCAAATTATTATGCCATGGAATTTGCCTAATATTCTAATACAAACAATGTAATAAAAGGAAGCATTTTCAATACTACTCAAAATTAAATTTCTGTGTCACTAAAACACTAATGCCATTTAAATAATACAACTGATAAGACATATTGTACTGTTAAATATCGACTTCAAATTTGTACATTACAAGTTGTCATGTAGAAGAGTATAAAACTCATAATAAATAACCTAATACGTAACATATTGTTTACACCTGTAGCAAAGATCCTAAAAAATATCCATACTCTTCAACCAAAGAATTTCACTTGAAAATCTAACCAAAGGAAATAGTCTATAATTAGAATAACATTGTTTACACAGTGATATACATTATGCATTCATTAATATATTTGAAAATATGGAAATGTCCTAAATGTTTAACAAATTCATAATTTGTTATGAATTCACAATTCATAATCAATCATATGGCCACTGGATGAACTACGTGACAGTTTTAACAATGAAACCTTTAAATTCTACATGGTAACAATTGAAGTATCATGAAAGCTTAAATGAGAAAAGCCAAATATAAGCTTGCAATTATAGCATGATAAAAATGCTTATATGTAATGTAAGGAAGATGACTATTGTATCTATCAATATTCTTCTCTCTGGACAGAAAAGGATTTCTTTATGTTGATGTACTGTATAATTTTTTTTTCAATTTTCTTTTAGATAAATTATTTTTATTTGTGGGCATGCATGACTTTTATTTTAAAAATTATTTAGAAAAATAAATATCTAAGTGCAAAGAATAGAAAAAACAAGATATGAAGGAACATAAACCTTTTAATAGTAAATTTTTACTGTAGGAAATTTCTTCCACTTTACCTTCCATTCTTTTAAATATATTTTTATTTTGGGCACTTGTAATTTTAATTTGCAAATGTATTCCATTTTGCTCTATGTGTTTCTTTTTCATTATTTCTTTTTCATTTGTTGTGGATGTAATGTTCTCTGTCTCCCGGTAAGTGTTAAGAGATCTGATTTTGAATGATGGATAGGTACTACAACATGAATAACCCTCAGTAGTGTTAAGTGAGAGAAGCAAGACATGAGGCATCACGTATTGTGAGATTCCACTTATGTACAACAGTCAGAAAAGACAAATCTATGGAGAAAGATAACAGATTAGTGGTTGCCTGGGGCAGAGGATGGGAAAGGAGATTAATAGTAAGTGGGAACAAGAAATCTTATTGAGGTGATGAAAATGTTCTAAAACCTGATTTGTGTTGATGGTTCCATCACTTGGTAAATGCACTAAAGGACAACTGAATTGTACACTTTAAATGGATGAATTATATATGTAAAATATGTTGCACTAAAGCTGTAAAAAGTGAAAAGATAAAGAAGTTTTGTTTTTATTTTTTATCTTTATATTTATGGTAGTTGTATTTTGAATTTCTCTTCTCCTTCCTGAATTCTTTCTCTTTACTCTGGAATCATTTTTTCTTCTCCATATTTAGGTCTCTCCCTTATATGTTCAATGTTTTCTTTGGATAACCTATGGATGTTCAGTCACATCTAAAGATAAAAACTCTGGTGATGTTGCAGAATTTGTTAATTTAGAGTTTTTCTTTAGGAAAAATAGGTAGGAAACTTGTCCTCATATTTCCCTAAATGCCAGAATGAGGAGGACTTTCTCTTGGTGACTGACATCTCTATTATCTGTCCGAGTTCTTCCCTTTTTTGTTCAATTGTATTTTCAAAGAGCCACTGACTTTTTCTCCCATCAGGAGAGTACATAGTTGCCCATAGGCTATTCTGCAATGTGGAGGGAGGGATGTAGAGTCAATTGTTCCATATCCCTACTGTCAGCATAAGTCACCCTCTTTCTGTCCTCACTTTTTGTTCTGCCCTTTGTGGTCCTGTGTCTCTTAACTAATAGCTTCTTTGGGATTCTTCCAGGATATCTCCTCTCTCCTTGGCCCCAGTCCTCCATATATATATCTCATGTTCACTCTACTTTCACTTCAAGGCTAATCAGTAACCAGTAGCATGCCTTTAACTGCATGTTAGAGAATATCTGAGTAACATTAACTTTTCCAATAAAATAATGTTATTAAATTACAAAACAAAAATCTGAGGAAGGCAGGGCCAGAGGTGGCTGAACACCTCAATGAAGCTAAGGTTCTGTACTAGCAATCTTTGTTTTGCCTTCCCTCATGATCACAAGTTAACTACGGCAACTCCACACATTTCATATCCTCACACAACAGCATCCAAAGCAGGGAGATAAGGAAAGACTTCTTTCTCCCATTTTTTTCTTTTAATTATAAAAGTCACACTAAAGGTCTCTCCCTTACTTTCTCTAATGCTTTATTACCAGAACTGTATCACATGGCCACCCTTAGTTACAGGAAAGGATTCAAAAGTGAACATACAGTAAACCGGAATAAGATAATTACTCTTAGTGATTGAATTAGGTAAATATTGGTTTAATTCCTGGAATTGTAAGTTTCCAGCCACAGAAGATGAAAAATCTATTAAAAAGGAAAAAAGGGTAATGGTTGCTGGCTAGGTCCCCAATGTTATCTAGTACTTCACTCATATCTACTTTCTCTCTTCCAGAAATATGTTGTACTGTCCCATCTCCTGATTGTTCCCAAATACACACTCATACATCACGTCTCTTTGTAGTTTGAGTTTATATTTTATTCTTTTACTACTTTTAAAGGGTTTCTGAAAAGGGAAAATATAAAGACACATCCTCAGAATCACATTAAATAAGAAATGGACTTTATTTCTTCTTGTGCCTAGAAATTACCTGGACCTTTTTGTTTTTTACAATGAGCATACATTTATATATTACTTTTATATTGTAAAGTAAAGTTTAAACATTAAAAATAAAAATATAGCTACTTTTAATATGTATAGTCATTTTAGAGATATGGTAAGATAGATTTATTGTGGCATAGATATGTTTATTTATATATTTTTTTCTAAACTTCATTATCTGCAAATAATTTTCTGGCCTCTCTTATTTGGAGTCCTCATATAGTAGATGTATAATATATGCAACATATATTACATAGTATAGGTCACCATTACTAAGTAATCCTGTCTTGAATTTGTTAAATATTGCCATTGGCAAGAAAATAAATCCATCAGAGGATGCTTTTTAAATAATATTTTAGAGCTATATGAAAAAAATAAAGTATACATGTGTTATAATCTCTTAAGCAAAATTTTTTGTATATTGCCATTTCAGTAAAACTTAAAATGTTATTGCTCAACAAATCTGACTTCTTCATTAAGTTTTATTTAAAAATATAATGTACCTATTTTACTTTTCATAACTTGTGGGGTCAAGACTGATATTTTAGTTTGGTCTTTCTTGCCAAGTAATGAATAGAGAATGCTATTTGGAGAATTTTCTGCAGCAGTGATGGTTGGTTTCCTGCTGATTCAGGTATATACATCCAATTGCTTGGGTTATTTTAGAGATTTGCGTTTGTGTGTATGTGTTTCTGTGTGTGTGTGTGTAGCATAACATATATTGGCCTGGGGTTTTGGAGTCCTGTGTTATAGACTGCTCTAGGCTGTGAGGATTTGAACACATACCTATATTCTGTGGACTTTATCAGTAAAATGTAAAACTCAATTACATCTCTAGAGTTTTATTAACCTTGGATTTGTAACTTAGACTTATTCAATTTTTATTTCTAAAATTTCATTAGCCTTTCTATCTCTAGTGCCTACATGACACAGAGTAGGTGCTTAATATTTGCTGAATTGAGTCATTGAACCAAATAACGACATACTCTACAAAATGAATGATTTAATCCACCTACATAAACAAAAGGCATTTTTCTTTAATGTGACATTTCTTTTATGCAGAAACTAAGGGCTAAATATAGATTTATACCAACAAGTCCTTTCAAAATTTATGTAAAAGACTGTTCATTACCAACTTAAAACTAATCAGCCATTATCTTGCTGCATCTCCTCAGTAATTTCTTAGTGAGAAACAACAAATGGAGGCATATTCTTGGAAGTAGAAATAGTCACTGGGCAGTATCAAAAACACTTAAAATATTCCCTTCATTTAATGCCTCCATACCCTTTGCTTCTACCACGAATAACAGAATTAAGAAATGACACATACTTAGCAATGAAAAAAAGTAATACTTCTGATCATAAAAGTGCTAGATTTTATGAACTGAATTTCCAGATTCAATATGAATAGAGCAGGTGCTTCTGTGAATTAATTTTCACTTGATATAGTATTAAGTTATTGTGAAAATCTACTTACTGAGTAAGCACAGACCTGTGTTAGGTGTTAACAGAGTTTTTGTGTATTTATCGTGTCTGTGTCTCTGTAATTTTTAGAGGCCAGAAGATTATTTAAAGATAATGGAGTTTAGAAAAAAACATATGAATAAACACATCTATGCCACAATAAATCTAACTTACCATATCTCTAAAATGACTATACATATTGAAAGTAGCTATATTTTTATTTTTAATTTTTTTAAACTTTATTTTAAAATATAAAAGTAACATATAGTAAAGAATGAAGAGAGAAAAATCAATTTAGTCATCTCTATCATATCCTTACATATCAAACTTGGCTGGTAGAAGTACTTTGGGTGTCAAATGGATTTCTGCCTTAGGTTTCTTAGAAATTATGTATTAGCTTATCTCTTTTAAACAATATTTTAGTACTGAATTTTGCAATTGTTTCCTAAATAATGGCAGTATTAGCCTAGCAAGTTTAAGATATTTTAAGAACAGAACTATCCAGTTACATTATTGTATCCCTCACAGTGCCTGCTACATTGACTTTTAAGCATAGACGAAATGATTTGAAAATGCTTGTGAATACATCAAAATGATAGTGAATGAATCTAATGCCCACACTAAGTTCTATTCTTAAGTTTTAGATGGCATAATATTGGTGCTCCTGGTAGGCATCTCCCCTTTGTAATAGAAATTGCCAATTGTTTTATATACCTTCTTTAAGCTGAGGTTTTGTTCAATGTCTATAATGAAGAAAAGTATTTAGAATATTTGGTAACATTTTCTTCAGTGTAGATATGTCCTAACTCAACAGGTTTGGAAAAATAACTTGCTTTTGGGTGCTCAGGTTGATCTCATAAGGCAAATAAAAAAATACAAAATGAAGTCAAATTGAACTGCCAAAAAACAAGCTAAGTACAGTTTACAGATGTAAACTTTTTAAACAGTGTTTTGGTGTATTTTCTAGAATTTTTCTGTTGTTCCAAACTTTCTGCCTTTTTTCTTGTTTGCTTACATTCTGAGAACTCAACTAGGAATTTCCTCATCATGTAATCACTGTTTCATGAACCTTAATGCAAATTTACTCAGGTAATATGCCCCTTCCTCTGGATGCAAATTTCTATATTTTAATCGACTGTATAGGTGATGATGACTTAGCATATTAATTTTAAGTTGGTAGAATTTTCCTGGTTTTCTATACAGGGCATTTATGAATGGCTAAGAAGTTATTTCACCTAGGTAAGATGAAAACTGTTGGTAATTCACCCTGTCATGGGAACATTATAAAACTCTGTTTCCAATTTCAATGTCAGAAAGAGTATGGCCTGGGAGATTAGATTTGGCCTAGCACACTATATGTAATACTTTTAATAATCCTTAGAGTACAAGATATATCAATTGCCCAGTGCTATTTTTGCTGACATTAGTTAACCCTGATAATAAACATTTGAGTCCACCTGACATTACTGTCAACTCTATAAATAGTCATTTTTATAAGGTAGGGCAAATGGCTTCAAGCATATTGCAACTCAGAAATATTTTCCTGACCCCTAAACTGAGCTTGACATTGCAGTGTCACAGAGCTAATCAGAAACTCATGTCCAAAATTTTTAAAGTAATGTGTTTAACCTGAGTTTCTAGAATTTATGGGAAAAAATTGTACTTAGCATAGTAACCTAAGCAAAATCTGCTTCCTTCTCTTGTACCTGCTATCACGAAATAAAAGTAATTCTCTATTGTGCATCAAAATACTAATTTCCTATAAGTTACTTAGGTTTCTAATTCAGTGTGTCATAATAATGTGCAAAAGGAAATGTCACTTTTTGGTTTTCTTTTTGTATTTGTAGTCTTTCTATATTTATATTAGTGACCTAGTAAAATATTGCCTCTCTGTGGCATACGAGATGGTAACATCTGGCTTAAATCAATTTACATATCAAACTTGGCTGGTAGAAGTACTTTGGGTGTCAAATGGATTTGAATAGGGATCCAAAGATATGTAGACTAGCATAGAACATTAAACAGATGCAAATTTTGTAGTATTTGACTTATTTAAATGTATTTCACATTTTGTATAATCTTACAAAACAGATTGAATATAATATATTTCCAAATGCATATCTTATGAAGGAATAATTATGCATGTATAGAACATATATATTATAACACATATTCTAATAACCAGAATGCCTGAGTTTGCTTTTTCTAAAGACATATAATAACTGGTCATTTCAATTCACATAGACAAACTCCTAAAGGCACAATTATTAGTGTCCTCTACCAATACTCATGCCAACTGTCAAACAAATCTTAGCTCTAAGTTTGATCAACTCAACTCTCTTAAAACATATGAATTAGGGTGATCATCCAGGGCTCCGAGTGTTGGCTTAGTAGCAACACCTGAGACAAGTTATACATTGGCAAAGTTATTCATTGACAAAGTTATTATGTTGTTAACTAAAATAGTGCCTGTAAAGAGCCTACCACAAGCCTAGCACCTAGTAGGAACTCATAAAACATTAGTTTCCTTCCTTTTTACCTTCTGTTTCTTCTCTTTCCCTTGTAATTTTTCATTGTGATTTTTGCTCTTCCTGCTAGAGCCAAGGAAAGGTAATGCTTCATACATCAAGTAGCTCTTCAAATTTGTGAAATACAGCTATCATCTCCCCCATCCTTCACCCTTTTGTAAATAATTTGTTCACAAACTATTCAAATTCCTTAGGCTGTGTCTCTAGTAAGATGGCTTCACACTTACAAATATCCTTTCTTAATTGCCCCAGAGAGAATTTATCTTTGTGCCTCCTCTCTATTTTGCTTGTCTTGCATCTTAGTTTCTACAACACTTTATCGAACTTATTTGTTCATATGATTTTTTTATACTAAACTATAATGTCCTTAAAGGCAAGTACAACAATCACATTTGGAATGTCTAGCACGTACCATAGATTTAGTCATATAATATTTGGTTCAAGAAATATGGAATGAATGAATCAATAAATAAATGAATTAATGGCTAAATGAAAAGCAGAATGATATACAGCAGATTGGAAATATTCTTCATAAAACAAAGTGCTTCAAACACAAAATTCTAAATAGCCATACCTTTTTGAGGAGCTTTAGCCCTATCTGCCAGAAATTAAAAGGCTCTTTTCTGGTTCCTGTTAATTATAAATATGGTTATGACATGGTTGTTTAATCTTGTTGCATATGTGGATATTTTCATTAAAGTTTATACTTTCCACTCCTTAAACCTCTTCCCCTTCTGTGTCTTTCAGTTCCATTGTGATTCCTTCATTTTCCTAATGTTTGCATAAAATCAGCTTTGCACAATACTATTTATAAACTGATATCATATATATATATATATATACACACACTCTACTTGTTTTTGGCAAGTTAAAATACCTGATGGACTTTATATCAGTAATTCTCAGAATATCTGTTGAGTAGGTAGGAAATAATCACTGTTAATCCCATATTAGCCACATTATATATATATATAGAAGATTAAAGGGTATCTTTTATGTGATTAAAACAAAAATCACATAAAAATATCAAAGCTAAGGAGGGTCAGACAACAGTTTTCCTGCCTCTATCCAGCTTTGAAAAATCCACCAGACCACTCCAAATTTTTCCTTTGATTTTAAATCTACCAACATTCAACTCTTTAAAAGTTAATCAAACACCTTGAATTATAAATGTCTTTAAAAAGCAGCCAGCTTTTAAAATATTCATCAAATGATTTAAGCCCTTAGATACCTCCAGTATGTTTTTTTGAAGTAATATCTTGACAGCTTCGTTGTCCTGTGTGGCTTAATATGCTTACACAAAATGAAAAAAAAAATAGAAGAAATAATAGTCACAATAGAAAATATATTCACTAGATATTTATGATGCAAGTCTACTACAGCAAAAGAAGTTATTTGTCTCCTAAATATTTTCCCTGATTCTCTCTCTCTGTCTCTCTCTCTCATGTCAGGCACGTACCCATAATAAAATAGAGATTTAAATACACATTTCCAAGTTTGGTTTTTTAATGCAAAATTTAATGGTGAACTCATTCCGGCTGAATTCTTTAGTGTAGTATTTGTCACACATTAATATGTATAGGAATCACCTGGGTTGCCTTGTTGAAAAGTAGATTAGGATTTAGTAAATCTGGAGTGGGACCTAAGAATCTGCATTTCTAACAAGCTCCTATGTAATACCAGTGATAAGGTTTTTTGGGGGGAATTAAGTTCATGTAGCTGTCAGATTTACAATTAAAACAGAGTTCCTCATTTAGTAGAAGTTGGATAAAAGTAGACAAAAAGAATAGAAATTAAGGGATAACATAAATTCAAGTCAACTGATTTCCCTGTAACCAGTGCCTTGAAGGAAATTATGAGGAATATAAAATAAATGTATGGCATTTATCCTAACTGAAAGAGTTGGAAATTAGTTATAAATTCAAGCATAATGGTTTTAAAAAGACTTCAGCATAATTTCGAAGCCAAATTGTCTGCCAGTGATTTCATACCAATCCAAATAATATATTATTCATTATCGTATAGTTCTATACATCATGGGTGACATGAAGGGCTTTGGTTAGGCTTTGAAAGAAGTATAGGAATTGCATTACCCAGGCCAGGAGGATGGAGACAACAGGAGCAAAGGAACAGGAGGCGAGAGGAAGGCTTTAGAATGAAATACAGTGTTATGAGAAAAAGTTCAGAGAAGAGTTTGGAAGAAGGTGTTCATGGAATTGTAAGAAGAGCAGCCTCACAGGATTATAGGAGTTTGGTGAGGCATAGAGAATATTCCACCATGGATGAGAAGCTTGGTCTTGATCTATGATGTTACTGTAGGGCTCTTAAGAAAGGAATTTGTGTGTAAAATAGGAAACAGAGTTATATGGAATAGAATAGGGAGTCCTAGCTCTCTACATATTTTGCCATATCTGGGAAAGTAACTCAACCTCTCTTTCTTAAACAGGTAAATTTGTTCTCTCGAATCTTTCATTTTATGATGCAAGAATATTTATCTATAGTCAATTTGTAAAATGAACTGGGAGGGAAGCTCTTTTCATTTAAAGAATTGTAAAGAAGTTTTGATAATAATTTTGGATATGAGGTGATGGGGATTTGCCTGAACTAAAGCTGTAGGACTGAGACTAGAAGTGATCTCGCTGTAAAATGAGGCTTCAACAGAGCTTGAAAGGGGGTGAGGCAACCATGATTTTGAACCTAGACATAAAAGAAAACACTAGAGTACATCTGTCCTGTGAGTGAACATAAGCTAAAATGTTATTTTGGAAAAAAATAAAACAAAACTTTGGCACCCAGAAAAAAATATCATTTCATGAAATTCTTCTTGATATTAATCCAGTTGTTCCTTTATAAAACAAAAAATCAATAACTGGTTCAACCAAGATTAGTGCCTAACCTGGGCTGCTGCAGCCCATATGGTAGCCTAGCCGGAGATCTCTTTCTGATGGGGATGCTTTATATCAGATTGTGACTAATAGGCCTAATCACACCGTCTCATGGGGAGATTTAAAGTGAGGAATGAACAACTAGAAGAGTCAGTGAGTGCATGAATATGGGAATGGTATATCCCTAAGGTGGCTCTTGTGCCACTGCTATGGCTGTAGCTTCCTGATGGGTATTCTCACTTGCCATAATGTCTGCCCTGATGCTCCTGAGAAGGGTTGCTGTGCTTCTTTCCTTCCTCTGCTCCCTTACTATATACTCCATCACCTCAGGTAACCTGTGCTTGACTCAGTGCCATCAGCCTGAAAGTGTCTGACTCATGCAAGTCTCCACCCATGACCTCTTTGAGGTCTAGAAGTTCATACCAGTCCATTTTGTTAAATGCCTCTACCTTTCTTCTTTTCTTTCCTTGTCTTGATACAGTGAGTTATTCAAGTCCAATATTTGAGTAGCCACAGAGAGGGTTTGTTATGAGTAGAAAACTCATATCCTACCTATGGAGTTTCCATTTTCTACTTCTGAATAATTCAGGATATCAGTAGAGAGGCCAATGGGAATCAATCTTTGTGCAAGGTAAAAGCAAAAATTTATCAGGCAAATAAAGCAATCCTACTATTATCTCTCAACCAAGAAAGTACTCACACTCACAAATTAATCCGAGCAAAGGTAAGTATCTGTTAATCATTTCCAACACCAAGAAACATTGTTCTCTATGACGACTAATGAGCACATTCAAGGTAATGATTACAATTATAAAAATGACTGGCATTCTGAATTTAAAAACTTTGTGTATAGGCTTATGTATGTGTTGGTGATAAGAAATAATAATATACATCTGTAATTAGCTACTTTAATTAGTAGTATGTATTAGTGGATAGAGATAAATGCATATGCATTAAAGGGATGATAATGACAAGAAAAACATATTTTACAGAATGATTTGCTTATAATATCTTATTCACTATGAGTTAAATTTGGATAAAAGGCTTGTTTTGAAATGAGGGGTCAATCAGGAGTTCTACAGCCAAATCCAACCCTTGTACTTTTGTACTCACTTAAGAAATGGGTTTTACATTTTTAAAGGTTTGTTAAAAACAAAAATTAAAATCCAAAAGCCAGGTATGTGACAGAGACCATATATGGCCCAAAAAGCCTAAATATTTACTATTTGGACCTTTACAGAAAAATTTGCCTACTACTCAGTTAAATAGATTTTTTTTTCCCAAATAGATTTCCTTTTTTGTATCACAACTTAGCTAAATAAAATTTGGAAAGAATAGAAATTAGTGGACTAAAGATACGTAAATCATTTTTTAGCTTGCAAATTTTAAGCAAAGTGAAGTGAAGAATTGGATCAAACACTGTAACAGTTTATTTAAACTACATATTATCTTTAATATTTAAAAAAATCCTGCCTGATCCACTTGTTTGGGAAATTCCCACCAGCATTGGTCTGGCCCTTACCCAGGTGAATGCACCTCCTTATTCTTTGAAAGCTTAGCTGGGGCCAGATGTGGTGGGTTATGCCTGTAATCTTAGCACTCTGGGAGGCTGAGGTGGGAGGATCCCTTGAGGTCAGGCATTAGAGACCAGCCTGAGCAAGTGTAAGACCCCATCACTGCCAAAAACAGAAAAGAAAAAAAAAATTAGCTGGGCATAGTGGTGTGCACCTGTAGTCCCAGCTATCTGGTAGCCTGAGGCAGGAGGATTACTTGAGCCCAGGAGTCTGAGGTTGCAGTGAGCTATGATATACCACTGCACTCTAGCTTGGACTATAGAATGAGACCCTATTTAAAAAAACAAACAAACAAAAAAAAAAAAAACAAAAACAAAATAAAGCAAAGCTTAACTGGGATGTGATTACATCTTTTTCAAACCATGTTCAAAAAAAGCCTCACTTAACTAAAAACTAAATGATCCAGTATTTTATTTACATGTTTGTGAAGGAAGGGGACAAGGAATGACTTCTACAAAGATACAAAAATGGTACAAAATGTTACAAAAAAGCTCAACTTTTTCCTTTTTTTGTTACAGTTTTTATTTTGGGAAATTATAAATACATAAAAAGTTAGACCAGTAGAATAATACACAATTAGAATACTAGTAGAAGAGTATACTCTCATAGCCTAATAAACTAGTAAAATAGTGTAATATAATAGTATAATAAACTCCTATCTGTTCATTGCACAGCTTTAATAATTATCAACATAGCTAGACTTGTTTCACTGGTACCTCACACATTTCCCCTTTTCTTTATTATTTTTTGAGGTAAATTGCAGACATTATTTTAACTATAAAATTTCAGTATGTAACATTAAAATATAAATATTTTTATAGTAAAAATGTACATATCATAATTATACCTAAAAATGAACAATAATTTGTTAATATTATCAAACATCTAGTTGATGGTCAAATATCTAAGCAGGAACAAATTTTGTAAAGAAGCTATTTCCAGGTCATATCTCAATTCCCTCACCTTCCCAGGGAAGCCTAAAAAGAAATGTCTCCTAGAACTTATAACATTTAAAATAATTAAAAATAAGCTTCGAAACATGACAGATATGTAATTCATTAAAATATTGTACCAGGTCAAGAAAATTATACACATGTATTTTTTTAAAAATATACTAATTGATTTTTAAAGAGTATCAACTGAAACAAAAAAAGATTTTGTTGTTGCCGAACACCAGCAAAATACAATTAACATACCTAGTCCTAGAATATCATATCAATTTACCAAGTATGTCTTTATTTACTTTTCTATATCATCATCATTATCATCATTAGCAGAAATCCCTAAACAGAATGACGGATGCCAGTTTGGAATGTCAGAGGTCAAGTGAGAATGAAGGAAGAGTTGAAAGGATTTTGGAATAAAAACAAAAGAAAGGTAATTCTTAATGATACTTAACTATTATTAATTACTGTACTTGTGTTCCATTATATTAAACTTAATGACACTCTCTAGACAAGAGTTTCTCAATGTCAGTCCTATTGATGTTTTGGGTTAGTGCAGGGTAACTGGAGATCCTGACCCCAATCTGTTCAGGGAGGCCTAAAGAGTTAAAACAAAGAAAGATGCAGGAGACTAGGCATCCCTTGCAAGAGTGACTGAGACCATGTCCACATTGAACTTTATGGAAGACTTCCTACCATACCTGGTGATACAAACCATATCCCCAAGTTAATGCTTCTTTGTGTATGCTTGCCTATATAATCACTTGCTGTTTCTGGGTGTGACACCATGAATTGCCCAGCATGCCACCACCAGACCCCTGGAATGTAAGATCCCTGAATAAACTCATGTCTGTTTTCTCTAATCCTCCAGTTTAGTTTTTTTGGTATTGATGCACATTATGTGGAGGCTTTAAAAGGTCCTTAATCAGCAAAACAGCCAGACAATTCTTTGGAGTTTGGAGGTGTCCTGTGCTTTGTAAAATGTTTAGCTGCATCTCCCTGGCCTCACTCTATAAGATGCCAGTAGCAAACCCTTTACAGTGGAAGTACCACATTGGGAGACTGACAGTAGTGCTGATGAGGACATATTTTTGGTCTCCTATCTCTGAAAACCCTGCTTTACAAATCCAAGGTGGTAAACATGCTATTGCTTTGTGTCTTTGTACAACTTTTGAATTATTTTTACAACAGAAGCTTAAAATTATGTTTTATATATCAAAGCATCTAAAATTAAACTCTTCGGGACATTTGATTTAATTATGCAATCTTTTTTGGATAATATTCTTGGAACTTTGTAAAACAAATGCTAATCACTTTGTTCATGAGAGACAGCTATTTAAAAACATTAGAAATGCTTTTCAAAAACTCCATCTATTTTTCTTTTCCATTTAAGTGTTAGGTAACTCTGGTTGGTTTACCAGTTTATTTAAGCAGTATAAAAAGAAAAAAAGATATCTGCCAAAGAGTCCATGGCATTTAGATACAGAGAAAAGAAAAAGAAAAGGAAAATTTATATTAGTGTTAATAAGTACTAGCCAATGTGCAAATTGTTTATGACAAAGGAAGTTTGATTCAGTTGGGTCTTTTTGTTAGTGTTTGCAGACAAAAATGTATTTGAGGGCATGCAGACAAAGAGTAGAGAGAAACTCTTCTTTTTGGTTAGCTATAGCACATGATTAGAGGAATATTAAAAGAGCCACATATGAAGGTATTCATTAATGTTGAGACATGTGGTTGGATTTCATCATATTTTCATTATTATAAAAGAATGAAGATATTTTTGGTAGGGAAAATTGAACAAAATATCCCCTATCCTGTCACATAGCACTATCATGTATCATTAAAGAATCGACCAGCTATCAATCAACCAACCATCCACCATCACCATCAGTGTATAAAAGAAAAAAAGATGTTAATATAGAAATAACAAGAGTAATTTCAAAAAGAAAAGAACACAGAATAAAGGATAGGACAGTTAAATGAACTTATCTCTAAGAATAACTCATTACATTGTTCTTATTCTACTTATTCATCATAGACTTGTGAAAAAACCATCACAAACCTATGGCAGTTTGCCCACTGGGCTTTAGGAATACAACCATTAAAAGTGACCTTCTATAAGAACACATGGAGATGACATGATTAAAGTATTAATAATAGTTATTTTTGTCATGGACTTATATGTTTCCTCTCAGCCTTAGAGTACTGGGTTAGCCTAACATTGATATGTCCAAATGTGTATGTGGTAAACAGGGCTAGATATCAGTTTTAGCATCAGAGGATTGTCTTTGTTTTTCTGGTTCTCATAGGCAAAGTTTTTCTCGCTGAGTAACTTTCTCTAAGGCCTAAAAAGTCTTTCCAGCCCCTTTTGTTCTCACACATAAAGGTTTAATAATGGAGTGTATCTTTCCACCATCTGGGACAAATTGTGCTTACCTCAGCAGAGACAGCTGAAGTCATTATCAAGAGTGTTTGTTTTTATAGCTCAATTTACCATTAGGATATTAGAGGGCACAGGAGATAGAGACCTCTATAAGAATTCTGGATGTTGTAAAGGCGAAGTATATATTTGACCTTTTTTGAGAACAATTAATAATTTCTTCTTTGCAATTTCCTTATACGTATTATTATCCTTATTTTACAGACAACCATACTCAAGCTAAAAGAATCCAATTAACCTATTTAAGGCCAAATAGCTAGTTGGTAAAAAAACCAGCATTTGATTCTCGGTCTGTGTGAGACCACTCTTGTCCCACCATGTCTTGACAGATATTGTACTGGACTGATTAAAATTGACTAAATAAGAAAAGAGAATATCGTAACATGTCATAAGCCTTTTCTTTCCCAACAAACATTTTTGAAATGTCTTAGAGGTGAAAGATTGCATTTATATAAGTTGCTGGAAAGATTAAAATTAAAAGGAACTAAAACAAAAATATATTTAGTTGCTAGCTAAGTAGGAGCAAAGTGATCCAAAGCATAGCTCTAAAGAGACTTAGCATCTGTGCACTGAAACGCTTGTTTTAACAAGTCCAACTGTGTTTCCTAACTATGTCAATCCTCTTTCCTGTGGCTAATGCAGATCCAGTTTACAGAATATATCAAACTACAGCCTTCTTGCTGAGAGGAGCTGAATGCTGCTTTAATTTCCCAGTCGGGAGCTGGTATTTCATCTTGAACCAGGCATATTAAATTGTTGTGTAAATGGAAAGACCGCAATGTGGGCCATATGGTAGTTATACTTTGAAGAAGAGGAGAGACCTTCAAATCAAACTCTTAAAGTATGAGAAGCATTTGATGTCACAGTCATTAGTTTGGATATATGGATGCAAGGTTTTTTTCTCTATTCTAAGTGTTCTTTCCTCCTTCCTATGCCCCAGAAGAGTGATGGGTCAATTTAAAGTTGAAAAAACAATCTAGGTCAACCTTAAATCTATTACACTCTGAGTGGGACTTCCAGAAATTTCTATGTCATAATGGAGAGGGAAATACTACTTTAAAATCAATTTTCCAAGTCTACATTTAGGGTCCTGTTTCACTTTAGAATGAGCTGGAAAGATTTCAGATCATCAGAATTGGGTTTCCTGAGGTGAAGGAATGGAAGTGATTCCATATAATTTCTTTCTCTAGAACAGGCCACAGATGAGAATCTTTCATAAAAAAGCATATCCACTCCTTCAGAGCCACTGGCAGAGTCAACTGCCAAGGGTCACCTTTTTCACAGAATAATCACTTCTCTTTGCTGTGGATCACCACCTTCCCTCTCTCTGGGTACTCTCAGGGTCTTGAACATTTGGTTCAGGCACAAGTGGACCAATGCACACAGCTAATGCAAAGAATTGAACATAACATTCAAAGTATCTTTCTAAAATGTTATCCGCTGGGCTGGAAATACAATTTCACATCCCTTGGTGCCATTTCTTTTTCTCATTTTCACTCTTCTATCATTACAGAATTCTCACTCAGAAGCCCTGTGAGAATTAGGT
Organism: Cheirogaleus medius; assembly: GCA_008086735.1. NCBI lineage: Eukaryota > Metazoa > Chordata > Mammalia > Primates > Cheirogaleidae > Cheirogaleus > Cheirogaleus medius. The sequence continues at coordinate 1,563,395 of VBSM01002608.1, forward strand.
TTATTTTCAGGTATTTCTGAGGTCCTATAGACCTAGACACTATCAAAACAATAAATTTCATTTGGAAGAGTATCCCACTTACACATTTTTATTAACTCTTTTCAGTTTTAAATTATTAAAGGTATCTGTATTTTGGCTTCTTATTCATTTCCATGGTCTCTGAGAAAAAGCTCAAGATTGTTATTTTAAAAATGTAGCCAAGACCAATTATTACATTAGCAGTCTCTCTTCTCTTCACAGTTTTAGTGACAAAAGGTTTTGGCTTAAAGATGTTTCACTTAATGATGGCAGGATGTTGGGTGTCATTTTATTTTCTAAAACAATTTACACACTCCAGCAAAGGTGAAGGAGGTAGAAGTCTACACCCACACAAAAACATGGTAATTGTGACAAATGAGGGCTTCAGAGGGGCCCCTTGAACCAGTAATGACCTAGGATTTGTTCAGCAGCACTTTATGATTATCATATAAACAAAGTATCAGATACTTGCCATTAGTTTCCCATCTTCTCTGATAAACTTGTTTTCTTTATTGTTTGGGGAAAGACATAGAGGAAATTTAAGTTTGTAAAGAACTACATAGTTAAAGAATTATGTAATAACTAAGGGTTGACAGCTCCAAACTTTCACTGGATAAAGTTCAGATTTATGGGGAGGAGTTATGATGAAGTTTTATAATTTTCTTTCTTGATCCTTCAAACAAAAATATATTCTATAAAAAAATCCAAGATGCAATATGATACCTTCAGAACAGATTTGCTCAAGTATAGCCATTTCCCCTAATTTAGCTTTCTTGACATTGTCCATGTATAATTATCTCTCTGGAACACAAATAAACATTTTGAAATCTATAATACATACAATCCTTGCCCCTAACATCCTCTTTTCCTTCCACACCTGATCACATAATTCAAAGAAATCAAATCTAGTATGAAAATTAATCTCTATCTACAATATTTTGGTAAGGTTGTGCCCACACAATGGAGGGAAGTGATCAGGCACTTGTGTGCTTAATTTAACACAAGAAAAAGTCACTTCAGTAAATCCAGACTCCAGAATGATCAAATGTCCTAGTTATAATCCATTCTGTACTCTGAACCATATAATTATAACCAGAATTCTCTGATACTAAAGGTGCTGAAGCCAAAAAAACAAGTTACACCAGGTCCAAGATTCTCAGAAACAGGGAATCATCTTTTCTCTAGAGCATTCCCTTTCTAATTACATGGGGAAAAAGGGACAGATACAGGAGAGAAGATATGGGAGTATTATTTTATGTCCTTCCTCACTGGCAAATTGATAATGATGATGGTACCTTTATCCATTTACGTAGTTTCTTTAATATATAACCTATTAGAAATTATAAGTCCAAGCATTGTATCCTCTCTCTCCTCTGGGTTATAATAGTATATAAACATGCATATTATTAATAATATATAAAAATGATTTCACTATTTAATAACTATTGTACCAAAATTTCCAGTCTCTTGTTGAGACAGGAAGCATTGACAGTTGCTCTGTAGTTACATGTATCCTATCAACTTCAAGAAAATGAGAACTTTCAACATGCTCGTTTTAAATCTTTACAATAAGAGGATAAATAAATATGTACTGAATTAATAAGTGAACCGTTGAAATGTGAAATTAATTCCATTAAGATTTCAAATGCTATTTCTTAGAAGTGTCTGATATGTTTTAGTCTTCGACTAGCTTTCTCACTCATGGCTGGTATGACTGTACTAGTGTGATTGACTGTCAATTGACTTGTTAGTATCAAAAATACTTAGGTACATCTTTTGAGTGCTCTCTTCCTTTATTTGGGGCACAAACACATATCCTAACAAAGGGGACTTCTTATTGCATTAATATTCAAATATTAATGTGTTGTTGATGTGTTTCTCTTGTAACATATGTTATGAGATACAGAGACACTTCTTAAAAATACTTTTGGCATTTTAAATTTGCAAGGAATATCCAAACATTTAAATACATTTATTATATACTGTAAAATAGGTGATGAAATGCAATTTAAAGTGACTAAACTTTTTCCACTTCATTATTTTTTGCTAAACTATTCTGACCAGTAATTTCACTCTTCCTGTCTAAGTAAATTCACCCATGGAGAAGTGTCTTCATGGATAATAGATAGGTCAAAAGAGTCACATTTAATTGGAGCATGCTTAGAATTAGTAAATTCATATTATTAGCAATAAGCAAGAAGGAATGCTTGCGTGTTTGTGTATGTATGCTGTGCTTAATAATTCAATCCAAGTGAAAAGAATCCTTATTTTCAAAAATGCTATAGAGTGACATCATTGGTAGCGACTTGCAGAAAATGCACATGTTACTGTAAGAAGATAAGTGGCCTAAGAGTGGTAATTGTCCCAGCACTGTCACCACCAATCTCTAAGTCCATGTATCTCTTAGGCTCTTCATTTGTACAAGGGAATTAGATAATGAATTAGATTTCTCTTAATTATAAAGTATTTCTGAATAATTTAGTTTTTGAAAAATATTTTTCTATTCCTTCATTCTTCTAATGCATTTGGGAAATTTATGCTGAAAATGGTAAAGATTACATTTTTTGTAGTTATTTTAATCTAACATAGAGTTATACGATATATACAAAATTACTATAATTCTTGGCATATTAAGAACTAGTTTGGAGAATGTGGATTCTATGAAATTTTAGAGTATCATTTCTTGTGTATGTATGTGTGTGAATGCACATGTGTTTCTAGTGAGGCAATTAGAATTTTCAGAGTTGAGGTTATCTTCAGTTTGAAAAAGGTTTTGAGATTGTTTATTTCATCCCTACTTCCCTACCCTCCACTACACACATGCGTCAATTTAGAGTGATTTTCACTGGTATTGGATTAAGACTAACACAGAGTCAGGAGAAATGAACTGACAATTAGATTATCTAGTGTCAATTCACTTGACATAAGCAACGAGTAAATAATACCTCAGTACTGCCTTTTACATGTATCTACTGCTTTACACTCTACCAGCCCTTTTGCTTAAGTTAATGCCTATTATCATAGCACAGACCATGTGCCAGGTTGTGTTTAAGTATTTGAGATACGTTAAGTCATCTCATACTATAGGCAAACCTAATGAAGTAGGAAATATTATTATTCCAATTTTACAGGGCCTTGGAGAACATCTGTGACTTTCCCAAGGCCCAATAAGGTCCAGCTCCTGCATCCAAACCCTTAACAGCATCCTCCCATCTCTCACTACATTTCAAAGAGCTTCCCAGCTCAGTCCCTGACAATTTCTACTTTTGCTTACTACCCATGAAAAAAAGTTGCAGTTAATTTTTATTCACCAGAGCATGAATCATCACAAATCTCACTTGCCTCCATTTCTTTTTAAAATGCTAAGTGGTTGGCCTAAGAAACGTTGTTAATGATAATACTATAAACTAAATGCAGCCTTTCTTCAAAAATACTATGGACTCTAGAATAAGCAAGAAGACATTTTGATGCATTTTGCCAAACAAACTGGCAAAAGAATATACTCCCTGCCCAAGAGCCCCATTCCAACAGTATCATCGAGCTGGAAGGGAGTGTATGTAGAAAGTATCTATCTTAATAATCTTATTTTAGATCCTGAGCCTCTGAATGTTAAACAAGTTGCCTGGGGACGTGGACTTAGGTCCCATCAACAGAGCTGAGATAAGAACCTGGCTCTGTGGAAGCTGAGTGCACTGCCACCTCATGCTGCAGCCTAATCCTTTTAGAGCTTTGACTTTGATAATTTAACTTGCATTATTATGAGAAGAAAACAATCAGGCACTAAAATGTGCTTATGTTCCTCAGACGTCACCTTTTAACTTACACGTGGTGCGTAGTTCAGTAGGTGAATCACTAGTGCAGTTGCAGTTTCAGCCATTTGGACCTTTAGACTTAAAGGGAGAGTCCAAATTTAAGAGTAAGTAAAACCTAGTCATGGAATAAAAAGCCTCTGTTATTAGCACAGGTGGAAGGCCACATAGAAAAGGAACAAGCTAGAGATAGATTTGAAATGAGAACACAGTGAGAAACCAGCCATCTGTCTACCAGCAATGAAGCATTAGAAAGTAACCACAGGACACCATTGCCTTCCAAATGAACCTGTTTTTGCAGCTGATTCTTAAAATCAGTGCTTTACTCACAAATTGTGTTTGTTGGGCCATTTATCAAATAAGATCTTAAGAATGTTTAAAACCCAGATGGATACCACACAATGATAGTATAGAATAAAAATGGTGAGAGGATTATTGGGAGTTTAAAAATAAAATTTTGAGACACAGGCTCTTTCCACACAGTTCCTGCACTTGCACACTTTGTTGATGTGTAGCTTCTCAGAAACACACTTCTCCCATTTTTCTCTCCTAGACTCCACAAATACAATGAAGTATGATAATGGTCCTTAAAGAAAGTGTCACAACAGAATAATAGCTTGCACAACTTTATCCAAAGAACTCAAAGTACTTTACTAATGTTAGCTCATTAATTACACCAGGGTATGACAGAGGATGAACAGATCTGCCGAAGTAGGGCAAGAACATCTTAGTCAGCAGAGTTGTACTGAGACTATGAAAGCCAACTGGGAAGCTAGAAAGCAAATACACAGGGACAGAAAAATTAACCGAAAAGGAATCTTGCTATTCTATTCAGCACTGACTTAGTCAGCTTGGGATGTTATAACAAATTACCATAGACTGGGTGGCTTATCAACAACAGAAATTTATATCTCATAGTTCTGGAGGCTGGAAGTTCGAGATCAGGGTGCCAGCATGGTTGGGTGCTGGTGAGGGCTCGCTTTCAGTTTGCGTACTGCCTTTTTCTTTGCATTCTCACATGGTAGAAAAAATGCTGGCTGGCCTCTGGTTCTCTGGCCTCTTTGTATAAGTGCACTAATCTCATTCATGAGGGCTCTACCATCATGACCTAATTATCTCCCAGAGGCTCCTCCTTCAAATGCCATCACATTGGGATTAGGGTTTCAACATATGAATTTTGAGGTAACATAAATATTCAGTCAATAACAAGCACTAAGTAAAGTATTGTGTAAACACTAAGTCTGAATATTAGGTTTATATTTATGACTTCTGTTAAGATCTTGTAGATAAAACAGAGAAGCAGATACTTTTATGTTTAAAAACTTTTTAGAAATATATAAATAGGCATCATTTATTAGAACAGAAGTTTGACAATTGACTTCACAATATGAAATGTTATTCATTTAAAGATGGCTCCAAAATTAGATTCAATGCCACAAATATTTACTCAATAAAAATTATGTGTCAGGTACTGTGCTAAGGGTGAGGATACAGAGACATAAATGATCCTCTATTTAGGTGATTAAATATGAAATGTCCAATTTCAAATAAAAAATGTGGTTTATAATATCTGAAACAAGAAGCAGTACAATTAATCAAATATGCAACTAAACCATTGACACAGTTTTGACATCTTAATGGTATCTTGCTTATGCCAGCAGCCAAAAAGCCTGGAGAACGAGTGGCAATGAAATAGTGAAAGGCGTTTTCCACAGCTTGTTGAGAATTGAATATTTTTCCTTGCAAGAAGTGGTTCAAAGCCTGAAAGAAATGGTAGTCAGTTGGTGCAAGGCCTGGTGAATACAGTGGATGACAGAGAGTTTCCAAGTCCAGCTGCTGTAGTTTGAGCAGCATCGTTTGTGCAATGTATGGTCCAGTGTTGTCTTGCAAGAGGATTGGCCTGTCTCTTTTGACCAATCTTGGCTGCTTAATTGTAAGCATCCTCATCATTTCATCCAATTGGTTGCAGTAGACATCCACTGTAATCAACTGACCAGGTTTCATGAAGCTATAGTGGATAATAGCAGCGCTGGATCACTAAACAGATACCACTAGCTTTTTTTGATGAATATACGGTTTTGGACTGTGTTTCAGCACTTCATCTTTATCTAATCATTGTGCTAAACACTTGTGATTGTCAAAAGGAATCAATTTTTCATCACACATGCAATACAGTGAAGAAATGCTTCACCTTTATGTCATGACAGCAAAGAAAGGCAAACTTCGAGACAATTTATCTTCTGATGCTGGTTTAATTCATGAGGAATCCATCTATCCATCTTTTTTACCTTGCCAATTTGTTTCAAATAGTCCAATATTGTTGGAATAGTAACATCAGACCTTGCTGCTAACTCACATGTAAGTTGAGATGGATTAGCTTCCACTACAGCTTTCAACTCATCATTATCCACTTTTGGTCTCAGGTTGCCCAAGTGGCTCATTTTCAAGACTAAAATGACCAGAATGGAATTTTTCAAACCATCTAGGTACTGTGCATTCATTAGCCACATCCTTCCCAAACACTTTGTAGACATTTTTAGCTGTCTGCACTGCATTGGTTCCACAACAGAACTCATATTCGAAAATAACATGAATTTTTTAACTTATCCATGATTTCACAAAAATTGCTCTCTAAAGTTTGAAAGATAACCATGAGCCAAAACATGCGTTTGAAAGACTGAGGGTTTACCTTCACAATAAAAATAAAACAAGAATTGTCAGAGTGACATGTCAGAGATATCAACTGTCAAACTTAGTACTTAAGGAAATTGGGTATTTCATATGTAAAAACTTAATATAAGTGTGCAGTATAACAGAAGTCTTATAATATCATAGTTCAATATATCTTTTATATAAATGCCGAAAATAGATCACAAAGAAACAACGGTGATGCAGAGAAAATAAGGAAAAGAGTATAAGTAATATATAAAAGGAAAAAGAGTCTTAAAAAGTAGATACTTAATTATTCTTATCATTGTCATAACATGTTAGGCATATCATCATTGTGTCCATAGGCATGCTTGGAAATGCTTCATCCAAACACACCAGCCTCAATATTCTTTGATTTTCTCACTATCACCATCTTTCATATTTTAATTCCTATGTAGCCACTATTTCAATGGTCATATCCTAGACTTTGTTACCACCAATAGCTTACCCAACTCCCTAACCTCCTTTTGGATCACCACTTCATGTATTTCCAGTTCATTTTATTCTATATTTCTACCCCCAATAATTTTTCTATTCCATAGGTATCTCTAGTTTCTTAACTCCATTTCTTATTCCCTGTTCACTACCTTCCCACTTGAACAAAGTTAGATTTCTTGGTCTATCACTAAGATGACCATCTTACATATGCTAATGATCAATTACATAAATGTACCATGCTCCATGATATGTCCACCAGTTCTGTTTACTGGACACCCTTTGAGCTCATCTTTTATAACTCTCTCAACCTCCCTTTTTGCTCTAGCAATGCTGGCATCCTTTTTTTCCTGGAATGTACCCCCTTTGTTTTCACTTCAGGAATTGTGCTCTTGTTATTCCCCACACCTATGTTTAATCTCTCATATTGTTATATAGCTAGCTGTCTCTTCTTATTAAGGTTTTTGACCAAATGTTCTTTCATTAGCCTGCTTTATTATTTTTTCCATGGCATTCCCTACTATTTGAAACTATTTTGTACATTAATTTTTTATTCCTTATTGCATATCCACTCAATAGTACATAATATCCATGAGTGCTAGGCTTTTACCTTATTCATTGTCAAATGACAAACATTGAGAATACTTCCTGGAAGGTAGAAGATTTTTAACATCTGTTTGCTGAAGGAAGAAAGAAAGAAAAGAAAAAGAAATGCAATATATTTGCCTCATTCCTGAGAAAAATTAAACCTTAAGGTATACTGGGCTTAACATGAAATAAAGTTTTGAAAGATTGGAAATTTCCAATAAGTTAAAAATAGAGGAGAGATAACACACATTTATATCATTCTGATACAATTCCTTTGCAAATCTCCTTCACCCTAATTTTGCAACAATCTAGAATTATTTTGTACAATCTGATAGGCACTAGCCACATGTGGCTATTAATATTTAAAATTAATTAATTACAATAAATGAAACTAAATATCCAGTTCCCCAGTCACACTAGCCATATTTCAAAAGCTGAACAACCACATATGATTTGTGGCTACCTTTCTGGAACAGTGTCCAATATAGAATATTTCCATCAGCATGGAAAGTTCTACTAGACAGCACTGCTCTAGATTCTATTTGTTTTAGATTCTAGAATTATATTATCCCTAATATAATGAGATCAATTTAAAATTAGATAAAACTAATTTAAGAAGTATTAATAATTTCTCAGAAATATATAATGCCTTGTGTTTCATTTATTTTAGTTTGTAATTTATCATTAGCATATGCATAGATTTCCTATCTTGAGACAAAGAATGAGTTTACCACAGGATAGTAAGAAAGTGAATGGGATGTTTGACTGTTTTTCTAATTTTAGGGCTGCAGAGAAAGAAGAGATAAAGATTAGGAATGGAGATAAGGGAAAATACAGCCATCCATCCATCCATCCATCCATCCATCCATCCATCCATCTTTCCATCTATTCATTCATCATTATACAAATTCTTATTGGGTGTAGTTGAAAGTTTAGGCACTGTGTTTTCTTGATGCAGGTTTAAACTTGAAAGAAAATGGGTGTCTAAACTCAGAAAATTCATAATTTAGTATATAAAACTGACATTTAAAATAATAATTAAAAGAATTCAATAACAGGTTAAGTGCTATAAAAGCACAAAGAGAACATTGCTTACGTGTCTGGGGGAGATGTAAAAGATAACATTTGAGTGGTATCTTTAAAAAGATGAGAAGCAATGCGTCAGACTGAAAAAAGTAGAGAGGACTTTTTTTTAACCAAATGGATTGAGCAATCTCTGCAAAGGCAACTTTTGCTTGTTTAAGTAAGAACTAGTAGTTTTAGGGGTTGGTTTAAGGAAGCTTGAAGGTAAAGGTATGAATTAAGATTAGGAAAATAGGTTGGGCCAGATTGTACAGTTTGGGAGATTTTGTAAAATGTTTTGCACATTATTTTTCTTTAGATTGAGAGCAAAGGACACAATTGAGAGAAGAGTGACTGTGGGATGGATGAAAGCACAATGAGTGTGGTGCTGGAGCCTCCCCGTCTGAGAATCTTGCAATACATGCATGAAATGAGAAATTTTGGGCTTTGAGATAAGGGCCCACTGATTACTCTAAGAAGAAATTTTAAAGAAAATATCATTCAGAAGATGCATTCTTCTCAGATGATCAGTATTGGTGATGCACATCCTGCTTAAACATTGTTTCCTCCATAGCTATTTCCTCCAGTTATGCTTAATTGAAAGTCCTGCTTCCTTCCACCCCCTGAGCTATGCATACAAAAATGAGGAAAAATATCTTCCATCTGTTCTTTATAATCAGAAATTCCTTTAATAGCATACAAAGCTTATCATCACAAAAGTTAGTATTTGAATAATATAAATAAAATTTGAATACCAAAGAGTATTTATAATTAAAATTTAGCAATTTATGGTATCAAAGGAGGAAAAAAGATAATTTTAGGTATATTAAAAACAATTTTATATTCTAAGAAGTGAATCACAACCTGCTAGATTTACTTCAGTTTGCAAAAGAACCCCACACTTCTCACCAAAATCATTTTTTTCTAGGTTTTGATGGATATTGACATTTAAGAAGTAGGTAGAGACATTTTTAAAATCAAATGCATAATAAGAATATACTTTATGCTTAGAAAGTATATATGCCTTATGGAGATTTAATCTTAAGTTCAGAATCCGGTCTTGCCTCTCTATAAAAAGCTCTAAATGTGGTTTCATGAGCAACCACAGGAATATAGGAGGACTCATAATTGTAATATGGACTACTTAGGTTTCTCCCTTTTCCCCTCCTCCTTCCTTTCCACTATTTTATTAAAGAGAGAAAGACATTATGACTTTACAATGTCTTCTTAATGTCCGTCAATAAGTATGTTAGATATTTGTATTTAATACTTTAATATGCATTGTTTCATTTATAAATGCCTATATAAAGTCATAGAATTGTGAGGCAATTAACAATGATTTAGCAAAGTTTCACCCTGCCATTGTATGTTATTTGGTATTTCTAAGTGGGCCAAGACCTTCAAAAAGATCTGACAGAGTTATCTTATCATCATGGAAACAATTATTTCAATTATTTCATTATTATCTTCTCATCTAAGAGGATAACAAATGAAGAAGCAAAAGAAAGAAAAAATGTTACAAGATTCATTGGACTTTCCTGCCACTGCTTCTTTCTCCTGATAAATATAATGGAAAACTTTAGCTAATTAAATTGTTAATTTCTGTCAAGAGATTTCTCATGTCTTCTAGAAAACCAGCTCTTAAAAATATACAATGTGCTAGAAATGGAATAAACTGCAAACTACACATTGGCAGATGCTTCAGTCCTCTGAGAACTAATGAATAGTAACCATGACAGGGATTGCCTGTGGTTTTTCAAATCTGTACCTCCAAATTTTAAAATGCCAGAGTATCATTATCTGGCCAAATGTATTGTGGGAATAAAAATCCTAATTATACGCATTACCTAAATAAAGTACCTGGCAGTCCCCTCAAGGCTAGAGAAATGTTGACACTATTACGTGGAATTTAAAAACAGTAATAAGAGATATTTCCCTTCTAATAGGCTTGTTTCACATTATCATTCCGTAAGAAGAACTTATAGCCTTATAGGACAGGCTTTTTGAAAGAAATACATTTGAGAGACTGAATCAATTAGAATACTTTGGTGTGGAAAGATAAATGACTGCTCGGAAGTGAATGAATAATAGAGATATTAACAATAATGGAATATATTATATTAGAAAAACAAGCTTTTCTTTAAAATCATAAAGTATTGGTAGAGATACATTATTTGAAATTTTAATGGGGATTATTAATGACATTTTACTTATTAACAGTATGATTACTTTAATAGGAGGATCAGGTAGAGTATATGAATAGATTACAAAAGAATTTAGCAAATGCCATGGAAATCAAATATAAGGGCCATGGAAATCTTTGAAGAGAACTGAAGACTTGGCTAATGTTTGACATTTACATACTAGAGAGTAATCATGCCCTTCTCAGGAGGCAGTGAGATATCCTGGAAAGAAAACAGGCTTCAGGTTCAGATTCAAGCTGAGTTTGAAACCTGCCTTTGTCCTATTTCAAGTATCTGGCCTTGGCCACATTGTTTAACTGCTCCATGTCTCATTTTCCTCATATATAAAGGAGGATTATAAGATTATAAGATTTACGGTGTCTCAAAGGAGGAGTTAAGAAGGAGTCCAGGAACTCCTTTTGCCACTCCAGGAAGTCCTATGGTGCTCAAGAAGCTAAGCAAGACCTTCGCTCCTTGAGTACCTCAACACTCACTGCCACCATCCTTCTGTCCTGAGCCACGTAGCAAGTTTCCTTAGACCCTTTATGCCCATTCACCATCACTCTCCATGAGAAGCATGGGACTCCTAGGTAATCTCCTGTGCCTGAACTCTAATCCCACTATGACTGATATCATCTGATAATGTGGTTTAGTATTTCCAGATTTCTTCATTAAATTTTTCTTTCCAAATATAATATAAGCACCCACTAAAATGTAATTTTCACGAGTGTGGGGAACTTGGTCTGTCTTGCTCACTGCTATATCTCCAAGGCCTATGAATGTGCCTCATACCCAACAGGTATTTATTCTAGGTTCATTTCCTCACACTCCCTCTCCTAGACCATTACTTGGACCTTTGTAGGTGAGAACACTGGACAAGGTGGTATGTGATCCACCCACCCCTGCAAAAAAGTATAACAAACTCTCTGGGGTTAAAAAAATTATATTGATCTAGAAACATACTCCTGTATTATTGTAGAAATAAATCAAGTTAGGCACAGTACGCAAAACTCTTGATCTTAGTTGGAGTTTAGTGGTCTGTGCAGTGATTATATTTATTTATTCAGACATTTTAGAAGAGTGGAAAGAATATTCCTTAGTCAATCCCTGGTTCTTCTGCTTAATATTACTATGAACTTGTCATGCTCAAACTTACATAAATGTAATAGTAGTATAAATACAAAATTTTCCGTTATTGATCTCAAGATTTCATATTAGATAATTAAATAAATATTAATTGTATAACATGTATAATATGTTAAATAAGTACACGTTATTATATTTTAACTGTCTTACATTATATTCATTGATGTTTAAATCAAAAAATATCAACTGATGTGTAAGAGAATAGAAAATAATAAATAACTATTTTTTCTGTAAACCTTCCATTGAAGGCTGTGTTTCTAGTACCCTTGAGGTCTACCAATAGTCACTTCACATCACCATAGTAAAAATATGAATGAGGCAAAATTTCTGAACCCAAACAAAATAATGTTTTACAGAATTTCTTACTGAAGTGACTTGGGTTGAATAGGCAACAATAGCAAAGTAACAACAGCAGAATATCTATTCTTTTCAAGTTAACATGGGATATTTATCAAGATTGAGGACCATAAAATACACCTTAGCAAATATAAAATAACAAAAATTGTACAGATTAAATTTTCAAGAATTAAACTAGAAATTGACCACAAAACAATAGCTAGAAAATCTCCAAATATTTAACACACTCCAAATAGCATATGGGTCAAGGAAGAAGTCTCAGAAGATATTTATAAAGACATTGTGAAATAAAGAAAATTAAAATATAGCAAATTTGTGGGAGGCAGCAAAAGCTGGGTATGGTGGTGCATGCCTGTAGTCCCAGCTACTCTGGAGGCTGAGGGAAGAGAATCACTTGAGCCCAGGAGTTAGATGTTACAATGAGATGATGCCACTGCATTCTACCCTGATAAAGTTGTTTCCCATACATGTATAGGTTAACTATTTGGAAACAACTACACATATATACCAGAATTGAACAATTAAGTAAATTAATGGTAGGTGTGGGAACCAAGTATTTTACTGTTAAGTGGACACTTACAAATAAGCAAGAGGAGGAAGCTAGAATATTCCCTGTGGTGGTGGATTAGAGCTGGAAACATTAGTATGAACTTATATTTAACTTAATATAGAAACAGATAATTACACATAGACATATACACATACACACACATACACACACACAGGTTAGTATATACATCTATCTATTCGTCTATCTATATCTGTGCAGTTAAGATATAGAAATCTTTGTTTTGTCAACTTAGAGAGCCTAGACGTAATGACAGCCAAGCAGTAATGAGCACATCCAGATTTCAAATATTCTCCAATGATAGAAGCCAAGGCTCCTTGGATAATGGATGATTCTAAACTAGATGGGAAATATTCAAGATGAGCCAGGAGCATCTTATAGTGCTAAAAATTAAGAAAAATCTAAAAGAAAAAGAAAACAATTATACTCCACAAATAATGGAAATATTTCAAACGGACAAAAGGGCCAATTGAAAGAGGTCTCAATGGCCAAAGATGAAACAATCAAAGCAACAGAATTAATAAAGCAGTACTAGATTATAACCCAAATTATAACATAAATATATATACTCATATTGATACAAAAATGATTGAATAAATAAATAAATGAATGGGAAAAAGTAGATAAATTTCCCAATCAGAATAATTTTAAACAATTTATGTTAATACTTGGCACATAAGGAGGTGAAGCAATAACTCCCACTCCTTACTTGTGAACTGTGTATAGTGGCTGTCTTCCAAAAAGTACAGTATGGAATAGGAGGGGAAGAAAAAGTAACTTTACAGTAGAGAAGCCTTATGAATTCTACCACAAGCCAGGTAATTAAGGTTAACATAAACAGTAATATGACATATTGATAGTATATCCTCTTGATATGATGGGATGAGAATGGCACTTTAAATTTGTGGTCTTCCTCCCAAAACACATTACTTCAATCTAATCATTAGAAAACCATCAGACAAATTCCAACTGAGAAATATTCTACAAGGTATATTACCAGTGCTCCTTAAAACTGTCAAGTTCATCAAAAACTAGGAAAGTCCAAGACACTTTAACAATCAAGAGCAGCCTGAGAAGACATTACTACTAACTGTAATGTGGTATAATAATAGGATCCTGAACAGAGAAAGGACATTGGGTAGAGATTGGGAATATCTCAATAAAACATGCACATTACTAAGAACTTTAATAATGTATCAATATTGGTTCATTAATTTTGAAAAATATACCATACTAATGCAAGATTTTTATATGGGGATTCTTGGTATGATCTTTGAAATAATTTTATAAATATAAATCCTCTCTAAATTAAAAAGAAAATAGAATTTTAAGAGTAAAAAGGGAACTACATATCTATATCAATATCTCCATATCTATCAATCTATCTAATTTTAAACTTATTTGGATAATCTGGGGATTTTTTTAACATACTGATGTTTGGATTTCAACTCTACTCAATTACATCAGAAAATATAGGGTACAATATTGTCCTAAGCATCAGTATTTTTAAGCTTCCCAAGAGATTGTAATGTGTACTCAATATGATGAACGATTGAATTAGATGAACTTAATAATTACTCATAAAGAAATAGAAAACCTGAGTTTCATTAACCGTAGAATGAAGGAAATCAGATATAAGTGGCTTTATTTGTGAAGGTTATCAACTAACACCAGATAATACTTTTTAAAGTATTTATGTTTATTCTTTCTAAGAGGTAAACAAAACCTGATATCCAAAGTCATCTAGGGGATCACAAAAATAACCACAATGAAATTATAGACTGGTGTCACTTATAGACAGAGATGTTGCATTGTGCTAAAGACATATATGTCACAAAAAATTAGTTTTTATCTCAGAAATTATCTTACTGTTAAACACAAAGACATTCACTGATGTGACTGGCTTAAACCACACAAATCTAGGGGGCACATATTCCAGTATTTGTATAAAACCTTAGTCATGTTACCAAATATAACCATAAGGTAATTAAAAGATCCTTTGAATTCACAAAACATATATCAACTTCACAAATCCATTCTTAGTGCATAATAACACTTCAAAAAATTCCCTTCTAAATTTTTCTTCTACATATTTATCACTTCCTCAGAAATTTCCTCATAGACTTTTTCCCCAATCAACTTATCCTCAAACCTGGCCTGTACATGTACAGTTAACCCTCGAATAACACAGGTCCTCTAATACATGGATTTTCTTCTGTCTGCCACCCCTAGGACAGAAAGACCAACTCCTTCTCTTTTTCTGCCTCCTCCTCAGCCTTTTCAACGTGAAGACAAAGAGGATAAAAATGTTTATAATAATCCATTCCACTTAATGAACAGTAAATATATTTTCTTTTCATTATGATTTTCTTAGTAACATTTTCTCTAGTTCAAGTCATTATAAGAAAATAGTAAACAATCTTAATACATACAACGAACAAAATATGTGATTGATTATTTATATTATCAGTAACATTTTCAGTCAATAGTAGGCTATTAGTAAAGTGTCTGGAAGTAAAAAAATCATAGGCATATTTTTGATTGAGTGGGGATTTGTACCCCTAATCCCCATGTTATTCAAGGGTTACCTGTATTCTTTTATTTCTTACCCCATCGGATTTAAATTAGTCTCCTTCTATCTTTACTTCATTCAAACATTTTTCTGCACTTTATAAAGTAGACCCTGTTAGCTCTTAGCTTTTCCTAATCTTTTTCTTTAGACTAACACACACAAAAGGGTAAGGGGTTGATGAGACAACACAGAATAATTCTGACAAGGAGGAAGAATGGGAAGAAATGAAAAGCTAGAAACTTGAAAATTGTCCTTAACAGTTAAGCAGAAAGCCAAAGAAGTTAATTAATTTGAGTTAGTATGTTTTACTCAGCTACAACAGATTAATGGATCATAATCTTATGGTTATTTTGATAAATTTCAAAAAAAGCACTTAACGAATTTCAAAACCTGTCCTAATATATGTATCTTAGCTGTGACTGAAGAAAAATTTCTAAACTCAACATTTTAGTAGAGAAACATTTCAAAGTTGATAGAAATGATGAAATCTTCTATTAATGATTGTGGAAAAATTATCTCTTTTGTGGAAAAATATAGACTCTTACCTTATACTATACTCACAAATATACTTTGGATGAATTAATACTAAAACAAAAATGTAGTAAAATAGGTATAATAATAAAATATAGTAAATTATAATGACAAAGTGGTAATGATAAAATGTAGTAAAACTAAACAAAATAGAGTAAATAAAAAAACATTTCCATAATTTTTCAGTGTGCAAAACCTACTTAAGAAACATAAAATCCTTAATGCCTTAAGGAAGGGATAGAAAGATAGAAGTCAATGACAATGAGGATCAAAATGATAAAATATAACATGAAAATATTTAGGAAATAAAAAACAATCTCAGAGTAAATAGTAAAGCATATATTAAAATACTTTAGGAACATTTCCACAAGTTATGTTTAAAAAGATAACATAGTAGAAATATATGTAAAGAATAGGAACAGAAAAATAAATATAAGTGATTAATAAATCTATGAATAGATGTCTCAATCTCACTCATAATAACAGAAATGCAAACTAAACAGTAAAGTAATGCTATATTTGCTCAGTAAGAGGACAAAGCTAAAACTCATTTTTCAAGGCAAACAGTCTTATCAAAGAAACAGTTTGGTGTTATTTAAGTCTAAAAATATGCATAGTCTTTGACCCAATAATTCAATTCTTAGGCAATGTTTGTACATGTGTACAAATATAAATATATATCTTATTTTAGTTAAAAGGTTGGAAGCAATACAAATTTTCAGAATTTTCACTACCTCTACTACTCAGCTAAAGGCTACATTTCTCAGTGTCCCTTAGAGCTGGCTATGATCCATTATACATATAATGGGCAATCATATGTGAATAGCAATGTTTTTGGCAATTTCTGGGCACATATCTAAAGAGAAGAAGCTAATTTTTCATTTCTTCTGTTCTTTCTGCCCCATCGTAGGCCAAATCAAAATATAGTGGAGAAGTGGAGAGGAATCAGTTCCTCTCATATAGACAGAAAAAAAACAAAACAAAACAAAACCCAAACCTAAACAACAAAGAAAATACTACAGTGGATGGATGGAATCCGGGTCTGTGAAAACTGTTCTAGAGAAAGGCCACCAACATCACTGGGACTTTTGTGTGAAAGAAAAACCATAATGTTCCATCTGTTTCAAGCCACTGTTATTTGGGTCCAGTTAGAGGTTGCAACAATACCCCAACCAACGTAGTAGTAAATGCACATGCATTGAACCTGTGACCCTGAAATGTGAAAACATACCATTGTAGAGATTTTTATCAGAATTCAAATACAAGTTTACATTCAAAAACCAACAAATCAATATTCTGACATCTCCAAAACTCTGATAAAGAAACATATCTCAAACAACTTAGATTTTATCTTAGTTGCATTTCTTTTTTACTAACCTCCAAAGTAAGAGCCATCTGTCAGCTTCATTTCTTTACTGGATTTTGTAATGACACCAGCAACACCATGTTGAATAAAATACATCTTTTTACCCACAGCTCCTTCTCGTATGATATAATCTCCGGGTTGAAACACTTCAAATCTCAATTTGCTCAGCATGGCAGTCACAAAATTGGGATCCGCATTAGCAAAAAGAGGCATTGTAGCCACCAGTTTCCGACAGTTGAAGTTGACTATCTCCTAAATAGGAGTGAACAAATATCAAGAGAGATGTTAATCACATATAGAAGAACAACATGTGCTGAAATTTAAAAAAATTATATATTATAGCATAACATTACAACTTAAATTTGGATCCTAGTATACACAGGTTCCAATAATCCACATATCTCATCAAAGTCAGGGATTATGGTTTACTTTTGTGTTTACATTTTGTATTCCCTGTACCTAGTGTAGTATAAGAACATTTCTAGGGTCAGGCCAATTCTGAATTAGAAGATCTGCATGTTTGATTTTATTCTGTAGATTCTAGTCCAGAATAGACATATTGTTATTTATCTGGACAAAAATAGGAATGTGTGATCAAACATTTTTAATCATGTAAGTCAGTTATGTGACACAGAATGGACAGTGGGAATCTACATTTTACCATAATTCTATTTCTCAGAAATTTCTATACCAATGAGCTCCCCCCGCCAAAAAAAAGAACCAAAAGGTTGGGAATGCATTTATGATCTTGTTTAAGAGGCATAGAAATGGGTCACCTCTGATAAAAGGTGGGAAGAAGGCAAAAAGAAATTCAGGTATTAACAGCGTCTGAAAACTGAATCCTCTACCTCTGAGAAATGTGTTATACAAACTCCTTGATTCCAAGACTGACAAACAAGCTTTCTATGATCTCCCTTCATAAAATGACCTGATATGACCCCAGGATAAATAAAAGGTTTCAGCTCAACAATATCTTTTGAGTTCAGCAGAGCAGAAGAGTGTCTCTAATAGTGGAGCTTCATGGAAAATGATAAAATACTGAAAAATGAGCTGCAATAATCAGAAAGTGAACATAGCAGCAAAGACAAGAGAAAGATACAACATGTGGTACTTTGTGCTGCATTATCTAAGTCCACATAATGCACAGTTGATTCCATGATTTCCTATATCTAGGGCAATCTGTTAACAGTTTTAGCTAGTGTGTGGTGTGTGGGATGTGGGGCTATAACAGTGCTCAGCAAGTACTATGTTCTCAACATATATGCATGCATATTAAAAAAAGAAGGAAGAAAGAAGGAAAGAAGGAAGGGAGGGAGGAAAGAAGAAAAGAAGGAAGGAAGGAAGGAAGGAAGGAAGGAAGGAAGGAAGGAAGGGGAAGTTATACTTGTGAAAAAAAGTACTGATAAAGACTAATTTTATTCTTGTTAGGAGCTGGTTACTTCCAACTCTTAGAATGCTTTCTCAAATGGCTTGAGAAACAAGTCTTATATATTTAAAAAAATTGTTTTTTTTTTTTTTTTTTTTTTTTTTTTACTATTCAAAAGACTCCTATACAAAAACCGCAGGGAGATAAAAGGTGAAGTAAAGTTAAAACAAGACTGAAATATGCCATTAAAATCACAAGATTGGTTGTTTGAGAGTCAATGATTTCACATATAAAATGACACAGAATAATTATGTGTAGGAAATTGAAAATAACTCAGATTGCAGAGGAAATAAGAGTTTTCAAACAAAAATAATAAAATAAAGAGATAATCCTTCTTTGATGCCATAGAGCAACCTAAGCAAAAAGAACAAATTGAGAGGCACCAATCTACCAGACTTCAAGCTATACTACAAGGCTATAGTGATCAAAACAGCATATGACTAGCATAAGAACAGAGACATTGACCAATGGAACAGATATAAAACCATCCTCATATTACCATCTGAACTTTGACAAAGCAGACAAAAACATACAGTGGGTAAAAGAATCCTTATTTAATAAATGGTGCTGGGAAAATTGGATAGTCACATGTAGAAGAGTGAAATAGTATCTGCATCTCTCTCCTCTCATAAAAATCAGCTCATGATGGATAATAGACTTAAATCTAAGGCAAGAAACCATAAGAATTCTACAAGAAAATGTTGGAAAAACTCTTATAGACATTGGCCTAGGCAAAGAATTTATGAAAAAGACCCCAAAGGCAATCACAGCAATAACAAAAATAAATAAATGGGACCTGATCAAATTAAAAAGCTTCTGGACAGCTAAGGAAACTATCATCAGAGCGAATAGACAACCTACAGAAAGGGAGAAATATTTGCATGCTACACATCTGATAAAGGGTTGGTAACTAGAATCTATACAGAACTCAGGAAAATCAGTAAGAAAAAAATCAAACAACCCCATTAAAAAGTGGGGAAAGGACATAAACAGAAACTTTTCAGAAGAAGACAGACCAATTACCAACAAACGTATGAAAAAATGCTCAACATCTCTAATCATCAGGGAAATGCAAATCAAAACCACAATGAGATATCACTTAACTCCAGTGAGAATGGCTTTTATCAAAAAGTCCCAAAACAAAGAATGTTGGTGTGGATACAGAGAGATAGGAACACTCCTACACTGCTGGTGGGACTGCAAACTAGTACAACCTCTATGAAAAGTAATATGGAGAGACTTCAAAGAGATACAGGTAGAACTACCATTTGATCCAGCAATCCCATTACTGGGCATCTACCCAAAGGAAAAAAAGACATTCTATAAAAAACACATCTGCACTTGAATTTTCACAGCAGCACAACTCGCAATTGCAAAGATGTAGAAACAACCCAAGTGCCCATCAAGTACTCCTGTAATATTCTGAAATTAAAAATAAATGAATAAATAAAGAGCTTAAATAAGAAAAAGAAAAAAGAGAGAATCCTTTCATCTATGTTCCTTGATTTCAACTATGCAAATTTTTCACTTCACTATTCTCTCACCTTTTATTTTAGAAAATAATTGGAAGTATATTTTATAAACAATTAAACTGATCTTTATTTATATGAATAACATTTTTATGATGCGTTGAATATTCAGGCATATCCATTAGACCTTCCTTTCTTATAACACTGCTGGAATAATTTAATATTATTGTTATTATTTGAAGGAATCCATTAAATTTTCTTCTCTTTATGGAACTTTTACTTCCACATGAATACCATCTGATTAAAACTGTAAATTATAACAAATATATAATAGGGAAAGATGTAATGAGATAGAACCTTCTTGCCCTCTAAAAGCCTTTCATCCTCCCATGAAATTTACTTGTTTTGAGGATATATACTTAGTAGGAACAACCATGTGAGTCTACAGTGAAGCAAAACTTTTAAAAGATTTCCATCAATCACATTTCCTTATAGTACATTTTCTTAGAGAAAACATACCCAATGAAGTTATTAATATCTCTCCATAAGTAAAATAAGACTTTTAGAGATTCTACTCTATAAATCATAATATAATACATTGACTTAAATAAAACCCATATTTTTATTCTTTGTTTTCATTTCAAAATATTATGGAGGTACAAACACTTTGGTTACATACATTACCTTTGTATTGCCTGAGTCAGAGCTGCAAGCATGCCCATCCCCAAGACAGTGTGTGCCACACCCATTAGGTGTAAATTTACCCATCCCCTCCTCCCTCCTACCTGCCCAACACCTGATGAATGTCACTTCCACATGTGCACATAATTGTTGATCAATTAGTACCAATTTAATGGTGAGTACATGTGGTGCTTATTTTTCCATTCTTGTGATACTTCACTTGGAAGAATGGGCTCCAGCTCCATCCAGGATAATATAAGAGATATTAGTTCAAAATTGTTTTTATGGCTGCGTAGTACTAATATCTCTAATCCCCTTCCAGATTATTTATGTCAGTTGTTATAATTAGCTCTTTTATCAAAATATGTAATCTGAATTAGTTGTATTGTCTACATGAAATAAATTGAAGAACGCTTACTTGCTAAGGGAAGCAACACATGGTCCTGACCTTAATAATATGGTACTCCAAATTACTAAGTTTATTATTGGCAGTTTAGAAAAAATGTGCAATTACTTCTTTTCTGGAGCGTTTTATAGTGCCAGAAAGTATGGGAGTACTAAAAGCAAGCAATCAAGCAAAAAATACCAACTAAAAGGTAAAACCCCCAAATACAACATTCACATTGATGAGAATATTTCAAAGGGATATAGGGGCCAACTGAAAGAGCTGCCAATGATCAAACAGAGCTGGAACAATCTGAGCAAAAAAAAAAAAATAATATATTGGATTATACTCAAAGTATATATGATAAATAACCAACAGCAAATATGGATATAAATGAATCATTGCATAAATTAATAAGTGGAGAATAGATAAATCTCTTTTATAATTCCAAATAATTGCAAATATTTCATATAAATACTACCCTCTCAAGAAGGTGGAAGATAATTCCCCACCTTTCAAGGGTGTGGTGAGCATAGTGACTTTCTGCAAAGAGTACAATAAGGAAAGAGGGGAAAAGATTAACTTTCAATGGAGAAACATGACAAACCCCACCTCAAGTCAGCTGATCAATGTTAACATCAACAGTAATAAATCATACTGACAACATGTACCCTTGAGAGGATGTGATGAGAAGGGCATTTTACTACTGTAGTGCTCTTACTTCAAACCTGTAATCCCAGTTTAATCATTACAAAAACATCAGTAAACCCAAACTGAGGGACATTCTACACAATATTTGACCAGTATGCCTCAAAACTATCAAGGATGAAATTTTTTTAAAAAAGGAAATAAACAAATAAATTGAAGAAAACTGTTAAGGACATCAAAAACAAAAATTCTGAGGAAGCTGTCACAGCCAAGAGGAGACTAGGGAGACTTGATGACTAAATGTAATGTGGCATCCTGGATGGGATTTGGGGACTTTAAAGTAAAAGCTAAGAAAATCCGAATAATCTCTAGACTTAAGGTAATAACAATGTATCAACACTGATCACAACAATAGTTATTACAAATATACCATATAAGACACTAAAAATAGAAGAAATTGAGTGTGAGGTATTTGGAAACTATACTATCTTTGCAACTTTTTTGCAAATCTAAAACTATTCTAAAATAAAAAGCTTATTAAGGATGTAATTACTACTTTATAGTTCTAAAAAGGAATGTGGCATCTTGTCATAGTATATTTAAAGCACATTTTCTTTAACTCATTTAAAAGCAAGGCAAATAAAGTTCTTCTAGTAAATATTTGAAAACAATTATATCATAGTGCAGTCTGATGATCAATATCAGGCCTCAAATTGTGTCTGTTTCTATTGTTCTGGAGTTCATAACACTACTGTGTCAATACAAACACAAAATTGTGTAAATCTCTCTTATATTTTTCAATATCAGGTATATATTTCCATCAAGTTTATATTTACAAATACAATAATCTATAATTAACATAAAGTGTGAAATATATTTTACTCCATTAAGGGCACCAAAAAAGAGAGAGAAACAGAAATGTTGTTGCAAAGAAATTTATCTGTCAAAGTAATATTACTGCATAACTTATATATTATCAGTACAGTTTTTATTTTCATAAATTTTAAGTTGCCAACTAGCCAAAAATGGATTTTACATGTTACTGTTTAAAATATGCTGATTTAATTTCTTCCTACATTTGAAAATTAACTCATTAGAAAGTTAATTTAAACATCTGAGAAGGTGATGAATGATTTTTGTTAATATTTTATTTTGTTAAAATAAATAATAAATATTTGGTAAACATGCAGAAATAACATAATTTTGAAGTTATACAGCATTAAGTTCAACAGGGTAGACTTATTGCTTTACTGTTGATAATTATGACATAAGTGTCATGATCCAAAGAGGATATGTCACATTTAAAGGGAACAGTTCAATATAAAAGCATTGGCTGAATAAATGCCCAGAATGTGATTTCTGTAATATTCTTTGCACAAGGTGCCTCACAGGAAAATGCATGGGGCCTGCAGCACCATTTATTCATTTGAGAAAAGCTTGGACAGGGTATTAATTGCAGAGGAGGAGCAATGGTCGCCTTGGCACCTGGAGGGCATTGTCTTTCTCAGAGTTCACCAACAGCTTTCTCAAATTCCTAACCTGGAGCTAAACACTGAGCAGCTAAGTAAATAAGCCCAGATGTGTTGGAAAATGCTGCAAATGATTCTCTCTAATATTTCAAGTTAGAAACAATCTTTGTTTCCAAGAAGATTCTGAGTTGGAACCCAAGGTGTAAACGTATTTGTATTAGTTGAGAAGATTATATGAAATAGAAATGTTAATGCTGGATTTTTCTGGGATCTGCCATTCAACCAAATTTGAATGGTTATTTAAGCCTTCTAAAATCTTCTCTCTCTCTCTCTCTCTCTCTCTCTCTCTCTCTCTCTGCAAAGCTTTTTCTTATCTAATATCATCTCTAGGATGCCTTCGTTTTAAAAATAGTAACCCTGCTAAAGGTTAATTAACGCTAAGATTTTAAATCAACTTTTATACATTAAAAAACAGTACAATACAATCATCAAACAATAAAGAACCCTGTATTTGATCTTACTCTGACACAATGTCAGGTCATTTTAGACAGGAAAGTCTTTAATTCAGCAGTTCTTCCCATTATTTTGTTAAAGTATGACAGGAGTATTCATGTTCATTGTTTGGTCACAGTGTGGGGAGTCTTTTTAAAAATTAAGATACAGCATAAAGTTCACGAATCTTAAGTGTATACAAATCTTAAGTCATTTTGTTTAACAAATATATGCACATCTATAACCATCTAGCTACAGATATAGAACAATTCTAAAAAGATTCCTTTTGCCCCTTCCCTGTCAACCCAGTCTAGATATTCTCTGACTTCTATCACTATAGATCAGTTTTGCTTGTTCTTGAAATTCATATAATGAAATCATATACTCTGTTGTCTTTTGTAACTTGCTTGTTTTGCTTGCCATTATGTCAATGTGAGTCACCCATGTTGTATAGCAGAAGATCATTCTTTTTAAGACTTTTATTGAAATATAGCCTATATTTTATTGAAATATAATATACCGTAATTTATTAATCCCTTTCACTTTTCATGACATTTGGGTTGTTTCCAGTTTTAGGGTAATAAAATAAAACTGTTATGAACATTCTTGCGGCACCTTATGCACTGATTTCTCTTGAGTTTGTACCTTACATTGGAATTTCTGAGTAAAAGAGTAGGAAAATATTCAACTTCAGTAGATACTGCCAAAAGTTTTTCTAGATGATTAGATTATTTTTCTCTCATTCCAGCAACATGTAAAGATCCAGTTGTCCCATATGCTTGGCAAAATTTGATTTTATCACTCTTAAACTTTCACTGTTGGTGGGTATGTAGAGATATCTTATTTTTTTGTTTTTTTTTTGCTTTTGTGGTTTTTTTCCCTCATTGTAGCTTCAATTTGAATATCCCCAGGAGTGACCTCATTATGCCCATTTCCTAAGCTTTGTGGTCAGATGAATATTCTGTTTTGTGAAGTGCTCAATGAAGAATTTTCCTCTTTTTTCTAGTAGGAGTTCTTTTTATACTCTTAATATAAATTCTCTTTTGGGATATGCACTGCAAATACCTTCTCCCCATCTGTGGCTTGGCATTTCATTCTTAGTGGTATCTTTTATTGTAATTGTTTTGTTGGTAATTTGTTTCCTAGTTTGTTTAGCTTTATAACTATGAGAAAAAATGGAATATGATATACTCAGATTGTCTTTAGAAGGATTTATGCTAATCATAAATCTGTACTTTGGAATCATACATACTCTGAGACCCTAAGAAAGTTTAAGCAATATTTTACTTGGTTATAATAAAAAAGAACAGCAATACTTTCCTTCTAGCCCTATAATTCTACATTGATAACTTAAACATCACTGTGTAAAGTTCCATTTTGTGAAACATTCTGCTCCATTCTACAACATTATTATTATTCTAAACAGTATATTTCTAAAAAGTTTTAAGCATGGTAGCTCTAAATATAATTACTGTCATTACACAAATGAATCATAGAGTAATCTTAACAAAACAGACCTGGTGTTACATTGCTAAATTTCTATACTCAAACACATCCTATATTTT
Organism: Cheirogaleus medius; assembly: GCA_008086735.1. NCBI lineage: Eukaryota > Metazoa > Chordata > Mammalia > Primates > Cheirogaleidae > Cheirogaleus > Cheirogaleus medius. The sequence continues at coordinate 1,588,874 of VBSM01002608.1, forward strand.
TATATTTTTAGGCTGTACAGAGCTCATAAGAGCTTCCTTCTAAGAACTTGTATCAGACAGACATTCAAAAGGCATCCAGACCTGTAGAGTTCTATACTTACTTTAGAAACATACACACACACACACACACACACACACACATCTATACCAGTGACATTTTATCACTCTAGAACATCCTATTGAAAAGTGCTCCTGATCTTGTCCCATTTTTTCTTTCCAATTAAGTAACTTGGATTAGCTATAATCAAAACAGCAGTTGTATGTATTTAGGTGTTTCTTTAAGACAGGGATAATTCTAAGAACAAATGTAATAAAAAGAAGAGTGAACATTTATTGAGTTCTTGCTGGGTTTTAGGTATTTCTCTAAATGTTTTACAAATATTTATTTTATCCTCGCAACAATCCTATGTCTTAGGTAGGATTACTGCCCCCATTTTCTGGAAGATGTTACGTAATCTGCCAATGATCACTCACTTGCAAGAGGGAAGAGTACGGTGTGTTGGGCAGCCAGGCTCTCTAACTTGGGGTTTTCATGGATTCTTAGAGGCCACCTTAACATTTGCATATATCTAAAATAATCACAAACCCTAAAGATTTAGATATTAATCATAAATTTGTTCTTTTGAATTATATACATTTTGAAAGACTGACATGGACATTGGTTGATTGTCAGACAGTAAACTGATGGTTATACACTTGGCTCTTTTTATTTATCTCAGAGCAAAGGTTTTTAAAAATCTGAATCCGAATGCCTTTGTACATGGCATGTATGTTCCAGTTTGCCACAGTTTTTAAAACAGCATCTGTATTTAATATCTTGCTATTTACTACAATTAGTACATCTGACTGTCTTCTTAGCAATAGAATTTAAGGTCTTTGTACTATAAAGCAAAGAACTGAAAGGAAAGAGGAGACCAGTATTTATTGTTGTGGTTTGTGGGAGGTTCATGTTTTCTATTGCAGGGGACAGTGTCAACAGACCGCAAATCCTTTTCATGGCTTTTCAATGTCTGCTCCTTATTTCTCCTTTACCAAGAAATATTTCTGGCCATCAATGGTATCTCTAGTTCTACCTGCAAAGCCCCCAAAGAACATTGTAATTTAATGTAAGTTAGGGATGTAGAAAGAAAAAGGAAGGGAACAAGATTTATTAAGCCCTCATTTTGAGGTAGGCACTTCACATATTATATCTCATTTATTCCCAGGGGACAATGGCCTAAGAATAAACTTGAATTTGGTTATATTTCCCCACATATACAGAAGAAGAAATTGATACTTAGGGAGAAGAAATGTATTGCCCAGACCCCAGAGCTAGAATATGTCTAGAGAAACTAACTATGTTCACTCAAACCCACCATGGGGACTTCTTAGCAGCTAGAATTAACCCACACTTTTATATTTTGCAATTGTCTATGTTTTAGAATAAAAAGACGAGTCACGTTTAGTATCTTAAAACCTTTTTAATTTAAACTTTTACCCATTTGAGACTAACATATATTGCTTTTTTGGGCTTTTTTTGCTTAAGTATTTTTTAGATTATGTACATTTTTAAGCAATTAGAGTGTGACACTTTATGCAGTATGCATATTTTCATGGAGATTACTTAATGACAATATATCTACTCTTATGAGATTCTTTAAAAATACATGGGTCTAGTCTAAAAATGTACACAAAGAACCTTGTTTTGTAATATTATACATAATTCAAAGTTTGCTATGCAAACACAGCTGCTTTTGCAATAGTGAAAAATGTTTGCAAAGTAAGAAAAATAATTATCTTATGTACAAAACTAACTTAATATTATCTTTCATTGTCAATATTCATTTATATGGCAGGCAAATAAGAAGCATTTCCTCTGTGCCTCATCAGAAAATTAGTATAAAAGGTAAATATGGAAGAAAACAAGTGAGATTGAAGCATAACTAAAAGATTCAGAATGGTATTGGTAAATAAGCATCCTTGTCCACATGAACTCATTTCCTTTAATTACTCCATGAAATAGGCACAAATGATGTAAGGGAACAATGAGTCTTTGTAGATGGATCTATACAACAATTAATTTTTAAAAAGTAAGAATTGTAAACATGAGGCTTAATGACACTTAATAAGGGTGTTAATGGGCTTCAGTTGGCTGCACTGAACCTGATGAAATTATATGCAAATAGGTGTACACTGTGAATGTGTCTTATGTGAAACAGCAGCTTCCACTAAATTTTCAAAAGAGCCATTATTAGAAATAGGGTAAGTACCACTGGTCCAAATGCACTATAATGACCATGATTATGATGATTACTAACATTTACTAAATGCTTTGTGTTTTCTCATTTAATTACAATAACAACCCAGTGAAATACAGGTTGAATATCCCTTATCCAAACTGCCTTTGACCAGAAGTGTTTCAGATTTCAGACTTTTTGGATTTTGTAATATTTGCATATGTATAATGAGATAGCTTAGGGATAGTATTTGTATATATGAAATTCATTTATGTTTTATGTACACCACATACATATGGCATGAAGGTAATTTTGTACAATCTTTTTAATAATTTTGTGCATAAAACAAAGTTTTGACTGCAACCTGTCAAGTGAGGTGTGGCGTGAAATTTTTCCACTTGTGGCATGTCAGTACTCAGAAAGTTTCAGATTTTGGAGCATTTTGAATTTTGGATTTTCAGATTAGGGATGCTTGACCTGTACTTACATTATTAACCCAACCTTAAAGATGAGCCTATTAAGTCTGAAAGTGGTTGTTATTTGACAAAAATCACAGTGTGTAGGGAGTTAAGCCTACTAATACTTAAAGATATACAGTCTGCTCCTAGAGCTATGTTGTCTAATATGGTAGTCACTATGTGGGGTTATTGTGCACTTGATATGTGGCTACTGTGATGAGAAACTGAATTTTTAATTTATTTAAATTTAAAGTTAAAAACTGACGCTCAGTTCAGTTTTTAGAAAATGTTAAATTATATTTGGAAAATCTTGGACAGGTGGATATACTTTTTCAACTGTCAGTTTTATAAAATCTACATATAGATGAAGTATTTCAGAGAAAAATTTAGCATCCAAATCAAGATGTACTATCGGTACAAAAATACACACCAGATTGTGAAGACTTAATAAAAAAAAGAATGTAAACCATCTCATTAATGATGTTTTTATATTGTGTGCAGGTTGAATTTATAACATTTTGGATATATTTCGTTAATATTTATTATACTTAATTTCTCATTTTTATTTTTTAGTGTAACTACTAGAAAATTTAAAATTGCATAATGATTCACGTTACATTTCCACTGAACAGTGAGCACCACTGTAGAGCAAGCATGATGACATATATACAAGGATTTGAAAAAAAATGGCAGAATACATTTCTAGAGATCTTTTAAACCTTCATGTTAAAATTTTATTTAATAAAGAATTCAGCAAGGCAAACATGAAGTAATAATTTTTTGATATTCATTTATAAGTTGAAGAGAAAGGTGAAACTTCAATAAACTAATAAAATATGGTTTAGTTTGACTCTTGGAAAGGCAATATTTAGATCCTAAAATTTACAAGAAGAATAAATCAATATCTAGAAATGGCCAGCCACAGTTAATTTTCAGAAATATCTCTGAAAAGCTCTAGAGAAGTTATTGGTAATCATTGCCTCTAAGAACACTACATCAAGTTTGCGAGGCAAAAATTAAAAATTAAATTAAAATTAAAAAATAAAAAATAATTGAATAACATAAAAAATCCATATCTTGAGATAAGGTCCTCCATGCTTCTTCAGCTTCTGACCAGTACTTAGTGCTCTAGGAGACGGCAATTCCAAAATGAAGTGTCCAACAGAGCTTGGTGCATAGAAGATGCTCAGGGTGGGGTGAGGTTTGTAGGTACAAAAATGCAGGACCATTCTTGAACAATAACAGAATATTCCCAGGATTATTCTGTGGGCCATTGCCCTCATCATGGCTGTCAGGTAGACAAGCACCAGTAAGGAAAAAAATGGCTTCAGTGATCTGTCAAAGTGATGTTCTCCTCACTGTTAATCTCCAGAGGAAGACAGTAACCTGTTGGATCTATTTAGGGTATTTTCTAAAATACAGCTTGCCAGGCTCCAATCCAGATTCAGAGAATCTGAATCTAAATCTTTAGGAGATATGACTCAAAATCAGTGCTTTTAACAAAACATTCCAAGTCATAAGTAGTCAGGTGTGGAAACCATAGTTCCTAAAATAAATAAGTATCTGGAAGCCTATACGTAGTTGAAGGAGGAACTTATATATACATATATATTCAGTATAAGGTAATTATCAATAATAAACATAGGCTTTAGCCAAAGCCAGGAAATAAAATATAGGACTCTTATAATAAAACTTCCCTATTGATATGATAAATTTGGAAAGTGAATTGTAAATTATATATACATTCCATTAAAAAGTAAAAAGGAAACACAGAAGGCAATCTTAATTTTTATTTTTCCATCAGCATTCCCAACTGGCTTATATTGATCTGGTGGTTTGTCTTATAAATTGCAAGATGGTTGACTGCGTATATAAGAAAATCAGCCTATACAAGCAGATCTTAGTGCTTATAAAATGTTTTGAGCATTTATCCAAATGTTAACTAATAAGTTTATTTCCTGCTTCAATTTCTTAAAT